>PVJX010005534.1:26502-84767 GCA_004027295.1 Dolichotis patagonum | reverse complement strand
GTGCTGACTTGGGTCCCTGCTTGTTTCAACATTATATGCAAAAACTGCACACATCTTTCCTCCTATACTGACAAATTCTGCCCTATCATCCTGGTTAAGAAAAGTCATTCTGCAGTGCTACTACTTACTTTCATTTTTCATGCAGCTGTCTCCAAAAGCATTCCTCAAAGTCCTCTGATCTCTGTTCCACTCTGTCCTACTCTGGTAGTTCTTCCACTTCAGGTCTCAGGGTGTCCCTCTTTAGGGTGCCAGTTGCCGGGGGCTGATCCAACACCTAAATATCTGTGGTGGGGAATAAAGAAAGCCAAGGATACAATAGTCAAGATATAAGGGAACCAGGAGGAGACTGATTCTAGTGAACAGGCTCAGCAACCTCCACGGTCAACTCACTTTTATCAGCCAGGAAGCATCATTCATGAAATAATTGAAAGAGTTTGAAAAATAAGGAACAGCTATAACTTCAAAAGTGGAAAGGGTGAAAAATGGAAAGACTGAAAATGGAACAAGCCCCTTCTCTATATGCATATCACTTCACAGATGGATAGGGAACTAGCTTTCCATGTATTGTCGTCAGCAGAGTTATCTTGTCTTGAGAACATTGTCATTATGAGTTTTCCCCCATACATCCAGAAAACATCTAGTTTTCCACATAATTTTTCATTCCCAAAGCAAGACAACACAGGCCCCAGGGTTGTAGAGCTTAGGTCAGCATCTTAACCCCTTGAAGGCCTGGTCCCCAACACAGACAAAGTGGGCTGCAATCCAAAACTCATGAAAAGAGGCAAAGAAAGTCACTAAGTATTGGTTACGGAAACAATTCAACAAAAAGAAGTATCAAATATTATCATATATGTATCAAGAAATGTGCACCCAACTTCATAAAACAAGCACTAGTGGATATAAAGGATCAAATAAACAAAAATACAATTATGGTGGGCGATCTCAATGTCCGACTATCACAAATAGATAGATCAACTAGACCAAAAAAGTCAGTGAAATATCAAGAGTTGAGCAAAACTTTCAAAAAATGGACTTAGATTTCTAGAGAGTATTCCAATCAACGATAATAGAATACATGTTCTTTTCAGTAGTTCATGGAATTTTCTCCAAAATAGACCACATAACAGCCAATAAATTGGCCTTAAGTAAAAGCAAAAATAATGAAATTATACCATGTATTTTATCAGTCCATAGTGCAATGAAATAAATGACAAAAGAAAACACAGAAATTATACAAATGCATGAAAACTACACAATACAGTTGTAACTAAAATATGATTACAGAAGAAAAAAAGGAAAAAATAAGATAGTTTCAAGAATTAATGATAATTTCAGTACAAAATAGCAGAATTTACAGGACACAATGGAAGCAGTCCTTAGAGGGAAGTTTATAGCAGTATATGCCTACAGCATATAGCAAGATCAAATAAGTAAAGCTAATTATGCAACTCAAAATCCTAGAAAAACCAGAATGATCCAAACCCAAAAGTGGTACAAAAAGTATATTGTAAAGGTTAGAGAATAAATCAATAAAATTGAGCCCCCTAAAATACAAACAATTAATTAATCTAAGAGTTAGTTCTTTGAAAGAATAAATGAATTGATAAACTCTTGGCTAATCTAACAAAAAAAAAAACAATTAGAAATAAGAAAGATAAAATCACAATGGGCACTACTGAAGCAAAAAAAATATATATATTAACAGGTACTTCACAGCAAAGCAAGCCTCCCTTTCCTTTCTATCCCATCTAGGTCATAAACCTTTTGCTATGGGACAACCCATATCCAGATTATGCTAAACCCACCAATTGACTGATTTAGTACCACACACCCTTAATCCCAGTATCACATACCCTAGATCCAACCAGATCTGAAAAGCCCCATCTACAAGTACATGAGGCTTTAGGGGAAAATCTAGATACATGCCATAAAAACTATTATGAAAATTATGGAGATTTCTCAAAAAACTGAAACTATAAATTCTATTTAACTTAGCTATTCTCCTTCAACATATCTTCCCAGAAGAGTTAAATCTTCATATTACAGGGGTAAATATATACTCATATTTAGCAATTCATAATAGCTAAATCTTTTTTTTTTTTTGGACTGGGGATGGAACTCAAGATCACATGCTTGCCAAGCAGGCGCTTATGCCACTGAGCTAAATCTCCAGCTATAGTAGCTCAGTCTTGAGAGTGGCCCATATATATACATCGACAGATGAATGGATAAAGAAAATGTGTTATTTACATACCATGGAGTACTACCGTAGCATAAAGGATGAAATTGAGCCATTTTTAGAAAGCAATAAATGAAATAAATCAGCTTAAATATCACATCATTTCTCTTACATGAGAAACCCAGATTTAAATTAAGAGCAAAATAAAACATAGATATAGTAAGTAGGGAGATAAAGCATTCTCAGGAATTAGACCAAAAGATGTAGGAAAGACATCATTCATATTACAACAACACACGCATACCAATGTTTATAGCAACAGAATTCCTAACAGTTAAATCCTGGAATCAGTCTGAATGTCTATAACAGAAGAACAGATAAAAGATATGGTATCTGCTATACAATATGTATCTGGCATAGAATAGAATACTACTCAGATATAAAGAAGAATAAATTTGAAATACTTGTAGGAAAATGGATGCACCTAGAAAATATGAGTGAAATAAACCAGACACATAAGTTTAAATACTGCATAGTGTCTTTCACTTGAGTAAGGCAAAGTACAGTACAAAAGGCAAAATAAAAGATGGAGAGAAGAAAACAAAGGGATAGATCTTTTGCAAGTGAAAAGGGGTCCAGCAGGCTGAGGACAAGGGAAGAAGGTGAAGGGAAGAGGAAGTAAGATTTAAAGTATGCCAGGTAGAGGTACCAAGAGTGCAGAATGAATGTAAGTAATGAATGTTATTTCATAAACATGAACTAGAAATATGGAGGGAATCTGGAGAGGAAGGGAGGGTGGAGGGTGGGAAGGGATTTAAAAAAGAAGGTGTGTTACTACACATACCTACTCCTGAAGATAAACGCAAATTCAACATTGTACTGATGAGATAAAAATTTAAATAGAATCATTAATTCCACAGTTTGTTACATATGCATGCTAATAGCTAAAAGTTAATACCAATGAATGAAAACATAACAAAATTAAAAACAAACAAAAAGGTTAAATTAATTCAACACAGAACAAGTACAAACATTGAAATACATCACATATAAAATGTAAACTAAGAGGAGGGGTCCATATATATTCCCAAACACTAACTACCAGTGAAAAAAATCTACCGAGCTGGATTTTTAAAATTGAGCTTTATGTGACTGAAAAAAGACAGACCTACAATATGAGGACAAAGAATGGATAAAAGTAAAAATTATGGATAACCATCACAGGACCACATACCGTCTATTGTTGTCAACTACTTTGTAGATCAGACTGCCTGGAAAAATCCCTCTTTCTTTCTGTTAGTGGACTTTTAATCTCATTTTAAATGCCTCTTAAATTTAGATTCTTCATTTTAAAAGGATTTATTGACAACATTTATACAGAAATGATAAGAGTAATGTATTCCTGTTAGTCTCTTAAAGATTTAAATGTTTTTCATAACACTGGCTTCTTGGGAACAGTCTTATTTACAACGTTAGACATTGTTATCGCCTTAACATTCTCAAAGCTTTTAAAAAACTTTGATGAGACAAGACTGAATTGACAAGTGCACAACCATTTCATGAATATTTTTTCTTTGCGTTGCAGCACTGCAAACTACAGTTTAAAGCACAATACTATATATAAAATAGGGTGGGATCTAGACTGAGCATGTGAGTTAGGTTAGGGACAGAACTTGTTTTCATCAGCTAAAACCACCAGAGGGCACCAAAGGACTATTATCAGCAAAAGATAAGCACGAGAAAAATGAGGCAAAGAGTGTATGTCCTGGTTCCTCCAAATCTTTTCACAAGGATATAGCTAGCTAGCTAAAATGATAAATTTACACTTTTTGAAAGTAAATAGAGGTATAAGGTCTCAAAAGATGATGTCTGGATACCTTTATCCAGAAAAGAAATAAATTTTAAAAGCTAGAAAATAGAAAAATTGTGTTGCTGAAAATTACTTCCTTCTTGTGACCTTATAGACAACACTTGATTAAAAATATTTCATTTATAAATGAAATGTCTCTCCTACACCATGTCACTAATCATATAAACGCACTGGTTGTATTTTCCTCTTTCTCTTATTAGCCTTTGCAAAGCTTATAGAGATTGAGTGAATTTCTACTATTGGAAAGTTCCTTTGTTACATGATTTCCACCCTGAAACACTTGACCTTAGTGTTATGGTTTGTGTCTAGATGTCCTTCAAATGCTGGTGCAGTTATAGATGGGCTTTTTTGGAGGTGGCTGAATCTAGAGTGTGGGATTGAATCACAGTGCAATGCTGGCATTAAAGGTGCTGGGATTAAGGGTGGGCGACTGCTGGGCCAGTCCACTGAGAGGATTGGCACTGTCCTGATCCCAGTAGACTGGATATTTTATAAGGCACAAAAAAAGACTTGTCTTTTTCATGCATTGTTAGTTTTGCTGTCTTCTACCACCATAAACTGTTGTCCCTCTGCCACCCTGCCTTGGAGCCAGCTGATCATAGATTGAAACCTCTTCAAACTATGAGCTCAATAAATCCTTTCCCCGTTAACTTTAGGTGTTGGAAATTTTGTCTCAGCAATGAGAAAAGTAACTAAGAAAATGTTAAGTAATCACCAAAAATTGAAAGTAAAAGGCTAGTTAATGACACACAGTAGGTGACCACTCTGTTGTGGTGGAAAGCCATGACATTAGCATGAGATAGAGTTGTGGTCAGAATGCCTTACAGTCTCACCTTGAGCTAAATTTCCCAAGCCCATTCCCTTCCACCAGAATCACAACTCCACCTGCTCATGGAGTGCTCTAAGGGTTCTCTTACCTCAGGATATTATTCTTGCTTCGCCACAGTCAGGATTTCTCTTCCACCTGATACCCATACGGCTGCCTCTGTCATCTCCACATCACCTTGTGAAAACTCTCTTTTGACCACCTCACTAACACTTCTTTCCCCACTTCATGGATTATTTTTCTACTTTACCTGTGACATAAAATATATTCTATTTTCTCATGTGTTTGCTGTCTAGATTCTTTCACTAAATTGTAAGTTCCACAAAACTTGACTTTTGCCCTTCAATAGATCACTAGTGCTTTGTAGCAATGAGAATTGTCTGGGTAAAAAGAAACACAATAAATATCTGTTGAAAGAATGAATCCCAAAAACGTTATGAATGATGTTTTAAAATCACCTACTGCATGTAGCCAGTAAATTGTAGCTGTTACTATGAATTTTGCTAAGCTCCTAACTTCTCAATTTCTATTACAAATCTGAACTGTTCTATTATTTTTTTTAGCAAGGCATCTTGAAAGTGATTTACTAAGTAATGAACACCAATTTATTAAATATGAAAGAATATGAGCCTACCTTCACAGTCCTAGTATTATTTTGTGAAACACTAATGCATTTTTGCATGGTTTGAATGTGTCATGAAAGACATAAGATCCTAATATAGGATCACCATCTTTCACAGGTTCCCATGGGGACATTTGATGGAAGGAAACTGACAACACAAGATGGCACACTTGGAAGAATTAGGTTCCCTGACCTCAATTTGTAATCCCAATCAAGCAATGCAGCTCACCTCTCTCATTTTATAAAAACTTTGCTGATATTTCCCTGAATCAGGGATTCCTTAAATCCCTAAAACACAGCCAAAAAATTGCCCTACATAAGGAAATGATAAGATCATCTTTTGGAGAACATTACCTATTGTAACAGTGTGGTGAACTTTTAACTCAGAATTTGTGCCACTTGGCAGTTCACAGATTACACAGAGGTCCACAGCAATCTACTGCAACCAGCTACCTCAAGCTGAATGCATAAGGCAGGTTACTGAGGTGTTTTCCCTCAGGGCAGGGATTCTCAGCCACCTATTATCCTAAATGTCCTTTCCCATTGCACCAGAGGAGAATCTGAGCTGGGGGATGCAAGGGTACACATGACAGTGTTAGTCCTTAGTCTGAAGGACAACTGGTTAAAATTTTTTCCCAATCTGTGGGTTGTCTTTTCACTCTGTTGATGATTTCTTTTGCTGTGCAAGAGATCCCAGTTGTTGATTTTTTTGTAGTATTTCCCATGTGATCAGGGTTTTGTTCATGAAATTTTTGCCTACATCTTTGTCTTCAAGAGTTCTACCTACTCTATTTTCCAGTAGATTGTGTTTTTGTATTGATATTTAGATCTTTGATCCATTTCAATTTTAGTTTAGTGCATGGTGACAGACATGAGTCTAGTTTTAGTCTTTGGTATGTAGAAAGCCAGTTTTTCCAGTACTGTTTATTAAAGAGGCTATGTTTCTTCTGTGAATGTGTTTGGCCTCTTTGTCAAAGATAAGATGGCTCAAAGTGTTTGATGTTGTGTCTGCATCTTTTAGTCTGTTCTAAAGTGTTTGATGTTGTGTCTGCATCTTTTAGTCTGTTGCACTGATCCTCGTGTCTGTTATTCTTTGCCAGTACCATGGTGTTTTTATCTCAATAGCTCTGTGGCAAAATTCCAAGTTAGGGACTGTGGTGTCCCCTGCTTTGCCTTTATTGCCTAGGATTGTTTTTTATATTCTAGGTCTCTTCTGGTTCCAAATAAATTTTAGGAATATTTCTCTAGCTCTGTGAGATATGCTAATAGTATTTTGATTGGGATCATTAAACCTGTATAACAATTTTGGGAATATCACCATTTTCACTATGTTGGTTTTTCCTACCCATGAGCAAAGGATATCTTTTCATTTTCTGATATTCTCTTGGATCTCCCTTTTCAGAGTACTGTAATTTTCAATGCATAGTGTTTTACTTCCTAAGTACTTCATTTTTAAAAATGCTATTGTTAAAGGTGTTGTCTCTAGAATTTTTCTCTCAGTTTTGTTCTTTGTGATAGGAATGGTATTGATTTGTGAACCTGCTCCATATTAGAAAGAAAAAAAGCATATGCTTTGTCAACAAACTTTAAAGTTTGTGTCTTATTTAGCTGTTTCTTCAACTACCTACATGCTCACCATAAGAAATAATAGCTCTGCTCCATGCCAAGCAGAGGGAGGTTCTTTCTCATACATACATCTTACCACCATCTCCAGCTTTCTGAGAAAACAGTACTATTTAGGTGAAAGCACTCAACCTCTGAAGAAGCTGCCAAGTTTTGAGTACTGGTTTTACTACTAACTATCCTGGCTACCATGAGTCAACTACTTTTCTATCATTATACTCCACTTAAAATGGGAATGACAGTGGTGCCTACTTTATAAAGTTGTTATGAACATTTAAGAAGTTAAATATATACAAAGCAAATATAATGTAAGGCACACATAAATATCAAACACAATGCTTGGGGAAGTTATTCTCTGTTATGAAATTGAGTACAACGTATCAGGTACCAACAGTGGTAATACCAAAATTCAAACTCAGATACTTCAGACTTCAAAGCAGACTTTTTGTTGTTGTTGTAGTTTTGTTGTTACATAGCACCACCTAAGCTGGGAGAATAGTTAAAAGACCACAAAGCAGATGAAAACTGTTTATAGTAAGAATGCTGATCTCTGGAAACGCAGCGTGGAAAGAGTGAAAGAGCAAGCAAGAGAGTACAATATTGAAGTTTTTACAAATTAAAAGTTTTTCAGTAAGGTGGACAGCAGAAAATTGCAAGACTCGAACAGTCACTTAGTAAAAATATACAAAACAAGCAATAAATACACATGTTAGAAATCAGGGAAATGTAAACTGAAATCAAAAGACATCACTGAATATTCACTAGTTCGGCAAAAACTGAAGTCAGCAAACCCAAATGTAAGCAAGGAGAACTCACGCAGAGAACAGCCATCAAAAGACAGTTGGTAATATAAAGAAAAGATAGTGCTAGAATTTCCACACAATGTAGAAATTTCCATCTCAGGTATACACAGAGAGCAATGGTCTTGAATTTGGCAGACAATGAAGCTTTGCACATGGGAACAGTGTGCTTTGTAGAATTGGATTTGCTCTCACCTGTGCTCTTTCTTCTCTCTGATGTGGTTGACAAGGTACCTACGTGTAAGAACCTTCTTTGTCTGCTCTTTCACCATCACCCTTCACAAAATTTATCACTGTGCAGTGACACAAGATAAAAATCTTCAGGAAGAAAGAGAGAATTTGACAATTGCCTTAATAGAGACACCATAAATTAGCCTCCTACTCTTAATTCTATTTCATTGTTATATTTAGCAATTACCAAAATTTCTAATGTTCTGTTTTGACCAATTATGTACTTGGCAGTCACAGAAATAACTTACTCCAGGGTACATTTGAAACACTTCAAATATTGGTATGACAAATTGTAGAAGGTAATTCTGATTTATATACAGGTTTTTGCTGTATATAAGTATGCTGTCAAGAAGTATGGTACATTTATCAAATAAAACATTTAAAAATAGTACTTTCTATACTTCTATCCATTGGGATAAAATTTTGTTGGAGATTGGGATTATAAATATGATTCAAAAGAAAAATAGTAAAACTTTTAAACATTTGAAAGAATTTGCTCTTGGAAAATGAACATTTTTTTGACTATTCAATCACTATGGTATTTAAATTTCTCTGAATACATTTAGATAGATGTTTAAAAAGTAGTACAAAATAATGTAGCAGATTTTCAATTTACAATGTTAAGATTTATATCAAATATTACAACCTGTACTATTTTGATGAGACAAAATTCCAATGTTTAATAATCAAAGATATGTATTTTTAACTGCTATGCAAGCAAAGAGAAAGATGAGAGAGGAGAGACAGACAGACAGAGAGAGACAGAGAGAGACAGAGAAACAGAGACAGAGAGAGAGACAGAGCACTAAAGATCTCTTTCCTAGAGAAACACTGAAAACACACATACCAGGTCATTTACACAAGAGTATTTCTCCAATAAATATCTATCAATAGACAAGTAAATTATACCTACTAAGGGTAACTATATAACAATGGATTATACATAATAATGAAAAAAAACAAACTACAGCTTTATGCAAAAACAAAATGAATCTTTTAATGTTCAGCTGAAATAGCACAAGACAAAAAATATTGTTTCCCCTTACACTGAAAACCAAACAAAACTAAACAACACAACTTAAACTGTACTGCCTACAAAGCTGTGATGGATTTTATCAGTCTCCTAAGAATCCTCTCCTCTTTCCCCTTAAGAGGGTTACAAATTGATTTGCACTGTTTCCCTGTGGAATTTATACACCCCACCTTTGGTTTGGTTTTGCCACATGACATGTTTGAGCTAATTCCATGAGAAGTCACAATGCTTGTCTCAATCAGAGGCTCCAGCAATTCTCATCAAATCTCCTGGTCTTTTGTGTTTTAAAAGGAACTTTTCTTCCTATCTGGATTCTGGAATAAAGAGAGATGAACCATCAGCCATCACTGATGAAATATGTCCTTGTTTTCATAAGCCACCAAACTGTTCCAACTGTTCATAATGGCAGCAAACCTGAGGAAAGATACAGAATACACTGTAAACTTTTCAAGGAAAGACAGAAAATGACTCCCACAAAAGCAAAGACAATAGAGAGGGAAGAGGTTGTGACCCAAAAGAGGTAGGTGGAGGGGAGGCTTGTAGCAATATTGTTCCATTGTTCTATTCTAATTGACTTGGGTAGTAGTTATAGGAGTGCTTATTTATAATCGTTAAACTTTTTACAAACAACTCATGCACCTTTCTGTATTTCCATTTACTCATTAGAAATGTAAAAGAACAAAAGACAAATTCATAAGCATTTATGATTGACCTTTGTCCAATCCATTTCTATCTAATATAAATTACTTTATGTTCTCCTCCTACCATTAAGTATCACTAAGATACTACCAAACAGATGGTGGTAATTATTTTACCCTCAGAAAACGTATTATGAAATGTTCTAAAATGCTTAACCAAAAACCCCTGCACAAACCAATATAGTCAAGCTATCATCTCTGCAGATTCTGCATCTGAAGATCCAACCACGTGTAGTTCAAAAGTATGTGAATTTACATCATAGCTGACCTGTGCTA
The DNA here is from genome assembly GCA_004027295.1 of Dolichotis patagonum. Classification (NCBI taxonomy): domain Eukaryota; kingdom Metazoa; phylum Chordata; class Mammalia; order Rodentia; family Caviidae; genus Dolichotis; species Dolichotis patagonum. Next base: position 74,609 of record PVJX010005534.1, on the reverse strand, counting down.
TGCTGTTAGGCCTACAATGGTCACATCTGTATTGAACACATAGACATGTTTTTGTCATTCTTCCCTGATTAACTAAAGAAACAATTCTTTTGGGGTTTGTCTGGTGCCCCCACCACACACAGAATCTTATTATGTAATTCAGACTGGCCTCGAACTTGTGGCAATCCTCCTGCCTCAGCTTCCTGAGTGCTGGGATTAGATGTGTGCCATTACACCTGACTTAAATAACGATTATTTACATGGCATTTGTATTTCTTTATGTATCATGAATAATCTCTATTCTTTAAAGTGTAATGGAGGATATGAATAGGTTATGTGCAAACGCTATACCACTGTATATAAAGGACTAGAGCATTCTTAGATTGGGTATCTGTGGTAAGTCCTCAGGAACTAGTCTCAAGAATACCTAGGGTTGACTAAATAAAATTCACTAGTGACACACATTTCTTGCTTTTTATTAATTCAATACACTCAACAAACATGTAGTCTTTTAAGAAAACAAGAAACACAGGTCTATCATTAAACTGAGTCAATAAACTTATACATATAATGAATGTATAAAATCTTAAGTATCAACAAGAACTATAACAAATAATGCTACAGTCAAGAAGCAATGTTTCATTAACAGGAAGCCAGTGCAAAAACTTTGCGGAATTTGCTAGGCAAGTTCTAGGATAGTAAGGAAGTTAACAATGATGAGTATGTGTGTGATGTGGCAGTACGCTTTTAGTTAAATGAATTTTATTTCTGCTTCTTACACAAAGATTTAGTGGTCCCAGCAGTTTTGATGAGTCCTCGAATGTTTAAAATTACCTGCCTATAATGTTGCACTCTAGGTATCTCTTCCAACTACAAACATACATCATTGGCAACTCTGGACTAAAGCTGGGCAAACACTTTGAGCAGTGTTCAATACAAAATCTTTTGCCTATTGAATTTCAATGAAAGGACAAACTATAAATGGGGGGAAAGAACGAAAAACCATTCTGGATGATGTAGGAGGCTAGAAATTTTATTTCTGCCAAGTAACTTTCAACTGTTAGTGCCTTAACCTGTAGAACCTACTACATTCACCTTCAGAAAATCCTTAACGCCTCCTTGCTACAGACAAGATGAAAGTATTTACAATGAGCGTGATGATCAAGTGGCCACTCCCTGCTAGAGGGCTGGTCAGTTTAAACCAAGTGAGTATAAACAAGAGGTGATACTATGACTCTCTATGAAAGATTCAGGCTTCTAACATACAGTTGTTTCTGAAAAATGTGCCCCTTAAATAATTCAGGGCTGTGCAGTTCACTCACACCCTCAGAATGAGTTGGTGATGTGATAATTCTGAGCCATGCTCATTAAGCAGGTGAGCCTTTTTTCCCAACCTCCATTATCCAGCGTGAGGGTAGAAGACTGAAACCTGGGGTGACAGTCACAAGATAAAAGGCATCTGGGCCTGCAGTCACACAACGTAGAAAGCTGCCTGAACCACTCTACTAGCTTCTTATGTTTGCAGTAATAATTTGTTTTCTTAAAGAGTTTGATGCTGCCTAGGGCACTAAAGAATATTTAATTGGGCTTTCAAATACTCAAGCAGATTTCTCCTTATAAAATCCACTTGGAAATTTTTTAAAAAATATGATCCAACTAGATTAACAAACCTGGTTTGTCTCTGCACACACAAGGATTAATATACAGGGGAGTCTCACTGCCCCCATCACTGGATGCAGTCCAATGAGGTACCCCTAAGAGAAGGGGACTTGAAATTACTCCACTCATGGGGTAGGCTTAGGTTCATTGACTACCATCACAGAAACAGAACTTTCAAGATGTGTCAGTGACGCTAAAAAGGTTTATTAGGCAGGAAGTACACACTCTGTAGGAAAGTCAAGGCACCCAATTTATAGGTATACTGTTACCTGTAAAATCTTCGAAAATTTGTTTTTTAAGTATCCTGGAAAAGGGCACTGTAACCTTGGGTAACTTGATGTCCTAAAGCTGCAGTTTTTCTTAAAAGTGATTAAAATTACAATGTGCCTGTTTCCTTTCTACCTGTATTTTCTCTAGTCTTTCTCAGAACAAGCCCTCAGACTTCACAAAGCTGAGAAGTGCCCAAACTTTGGGAAGACTTCTACTACCCTATCCCCTTAACGATGACTGCTTCACTCCCTTGGCCCGCTGTACCTCAGAGACCCCCTCCTCCCCACTCAGTCCACAGATTCCTTCCCACTCTGCACTGGATTCATTCACCAAGGAGGTTACAGACCTTCCAAGTCCCTGACAAAGGAAGAGAGCACAGTGTCATGGAAATGACAGCCTTTAGAAGGCACAGAGCTACTTTCCTTTCAAATATTTACTTCTGTCATTAGCTCCTCCACTTTTCAGTCCCGATACTCATTTCCAGCGGGACTCACAGATGAACAAGTGGGATGTGCTTACACACATGAAAATCCTGCAGTGAGGAGCCGCTGAATACACGAAGGCACACCTATTCAGTTAACCTCTTTTGGCTGAGCTAACTCATGAGTCAACTGTCGACTGAAACAAGAATTCTTGCTTTAATACTTCATCTATAGAGGTAAAAGGACAAAGGAAAGATCTAAGCGCTAAAGAGAAGGCATAGGTTTCCCTGTATTGGAAGGAAACAAAACTGGTATCTAACTGACCTCGTAAAATCCTTGATAGGAAAAACCTTGGGTTAAATATTTACCCTCTAAATTTATTTTTTGTGTGTGTGGTTCCCAGGGTTTCTGTTCTGGTTTGAATTTACTGCCAAATGTGCCTTTTGATAAACTCCTATCTCTCTGAGATAGAAAGAGTAAGATTTCCACAGTCAGTAAGTTCAGAGCAGTCAGAGCAACGTTAAGTCAAACCAGAGCCGATGTGCCCAAGACCAGAGGCAAACAACTGGGCTTTCAACAATCAAGTGTGCATTTTAAAACTTTCTTCTGGAGTTATATTTTAACAAGCATCTTCAGTGGTAGGATGTCTTTCTTTGGGATGAGGGGAGGTCAGATCCAGTAAAATTTTCCAGTGTCAAAGCAAAGGTACATGTCAACCTCATCTGAAACAGCTATCACTTTGCTTTCTCCTTTGGACAAGTTATAGTACCTGGAATGGAAGTACCATTTACCTTTATTGGGCAATCCAACTGAGTTTGAAAGGAAAAAGGAAGTCAGATCTAATACTACCAGGTCAGCACACAAAAAAGCAGTACTTTACAAATGAGGAGAGTGGAAATTAAAGTCCCCATCATTTAGTCACATTAGAAACAGAGTGACTTCATCATCATCAGTATTTATTGGGCACCTATCATGTGCAAGGCACCATGCTAGGTGCTGGGGAAAATACAAAGATAACTGACAGCCTGCCCTCAAAGGGCTTACAGTCTAGGAACATAGTCTTTGGATAATTTAGGCATAATTAACTTTTTCCCCTCGTTCAACCTGTAGTTCACCAGAGCTTTTTTTTTTTTTTCATTTTTGTTCTGTTTTTGATTCATAGGGATAAGGTCTGACTTTGTAGTTCAGGCTGGTGTTGAACTACATCAGGCTAGCCTCTTACTTCTGGTGATCTTCCTGCCTCAGCCTCTCCAATGCTGAGATTACAGGCATATACCACAACTAGACCTGGTTTTGTCTTACTTTCTAGTTCAGCAGTTTTGCATAAAAACCTTAAATCATAGTCTTTCACTTGTAAACAAAATTCATTTTCATTAGAAAATGCCAACTATTTATTGCAATTAAGAAAATCCTCATCTAGTCAATATTCTCATGAAATTTTGTGAATTTGCATTTTGGAAGTAAACAATTTGCCAAACTGCATCAAAAACATACAACTTTTTGAAAGCAGTCTCTAAACTTCTGGCAGTCTCATGTAACGTACAGAGGCTTTCTGTTAAAAAGCAAGGAAAGCTTCTGAAAAGGCTGTTTCCAGTTGCAATCAAAGTCCATGGCTTATGGTTTCTCCTCCCATAAAGCCCATTATATGTTGATTAATGTATTTTTAAAAAGCCCTCCATAACCTATGTAGCTTCAGAACACAGCTTTAGATTCTTAAGAGTCTATTTCTAAGGTTAACTGGCTGTCCAAACCTACCAAAGTACATTCATTCCAGAAAAAAAAAAAAAAAAAAAACTTGAAATTATGTTTTTCTATTTGACCCTTGGGAATTTCTGAAGTTTTTGTCTTCTTTTAAGCAGAAAGAAACTAAAATATAATCAATTACAGACATAAAACACACTGTTTTAGCTCTTGTCTAGGTTATGTTATACAGAAAGGTATGTTGGCAACGTTGGCACTACGTATTGAAATGAACTCATTCCTAAGTGCAAGTATTCAGTGTCTTGCAATTATTCTCTTTTCAGAATCATCTGTGGGCTCAGACATTTCTAGCCATGCTGAGGTTATTAGTTTGAAACCTAGATTCTTCACAGAGATTTAATGAGACTTCTTTATAACTAAGAATACGGTCAATGTTTTAAAACATACAATTATTGTAGAATAAAGCTGTCCACACCAAAAATGAGTTCCTGAGACACAGGTTCCTTATTCTCATGACAGAGCATACTTATCCTGAGCAGTCTCTCTCAAGTAAAAATGAAAACTCCTTATCTACACTGTGTTAATTGGGCCTTTGTACTTCTCTTTCTCGCCAAACTCAAAAAATATGACCTTGCCAAATAAATAAACTGCAACTTAAATATCAACATTATTCTCTAGACTAATAGATCAACTTATCATAACAATATAATGAACTGTTAAACTGCAACTCAGGTCTGGTTCAAACTGCAGGCTTTCTTTAATGAGAACGGACTCAGGCTTTGTGAGCTTTGACACCTATAGATTTTAAGTTTATACATCCAGTGTTTGTACAAAGTAAATGAAAAAAATGTAATAAAGTAAATGAAGTAAAACATAACAAAAATAAAGTCAGATCAGTATGAATTATGTATTGTCTTTCAATCATACTATCTTTATATCATTAAGGTGCTTTTTTTTGTTCAATCTCTTTGCTGACCAGATAACCAAATCTTATAAAATTGTGTGGTTTAAAAGGATCAGCACCTAAGTTAACCTGTCCAATTCTACCATTTTACAGATACATAAACCAAGACTCCGAAGGTTAATCAAAAACCTAGAAGCCAAAACCAGCCTAGTATTCATAATATACCTCTGACCTTTGTGCCAGTTTGAAAAACTCTTACTTTTTACATAAATCACACAAACACATACAACAGCTCTTAAATGAATATAACTAAATAGTGATATATTTCCCATGAGGTAAATAAAACAAGTATTAGTCAATTTAAACTGTTCTTATAAAATGTTAGCCCTTTTGGTTGCCGCTGATAGTATAACTACAGTGTTTGGCCTTGCTTTTAAGGGTACTTGCATTTGCAATCTTTGAGATGCTTAGTTGCCCATTCAACAAAAAGTTACAAAAAATATGATCATGTAGCCAATCATATATTATATATTCACAAAATTACTTTTACATATATTTAATATTTTCTTACTATTTTAAAATAAGTAAGTTAATTTATGAAGTAACATGAGATACTAGTGCTGAGTTGGCGGTAGCTTCAAAACTACTCACGTCTATGTAAGTAAGAAACCACTTCTAGGAGTGACAGAAAGGTGTCCAGGTAACAAGGAAACATTACAAAAATTGTAAGGGAACTATAATTAATCTATAAACTGAGGTAAAAGGTAAAAAAATAAGCTCTGAGACTTAGAAGATTTCCGTTCAAATTTTAACTTCACTCCTTGCTAGTTATTTACTTTTAAACAACTCAATAAACTGCATTTTAGTTTTTTTTATCTGCAAAGAGCTAACACTGGCACTATTTACCTCACTAGTTACTGAGTACAACCTAACAACAAAATACATGAGAGGACTTTATAAATGGAAAACCACAATGTAATTATTACTACTTCAAAAATTATTAAAATGTGGACCTAGAGAGAGCTGTAAATGATTACCACTTAGTGGCACTAGGCATGCTCACAAGAACAAACTTAGAAGGTAAACCATGCAAACATTTTCAACTTCCAATGGCAATGCTAAAAAATTCTACAAAGATATACAAAGAAAGGCTTTTAGAAAAAGCACTGAAAGACACACATTTGGGTGACGATTTTAACACAAGTAAAGAGGTATTCTTTAAGTGGAGAAAGCTGCTAGTCATTTAAGAAAAACAAGCTTTGTGGGTATTCCTAAAACAAATGAAACAAAATTCTATCTCTTTTGGCTTTTTATAAACCAGGCTTATAACAAATAACTGTATTAATTTTTCCTGTAAGCTAACATACCTTAAAAGATATAAAAGAATATTTATATCTAAGTTACATCCAGCATGAGCTTTCATCAACTCAAAGCATAAAATTCAGAGTTCTTATGACTCTACAGGCACCTGAAAGTTTTGACAACCCTTCATGCTCACTTTATATTCCATAAAGAACAATGGAAATAGAGTGAATATTTGAAATACATATTTTTTCACAAATCCTTATTATGCAGTTGCCTTATTTTTGTAATACTCAACTCTGATGACTTTGTCATTGTTTGTAAAATTGTTTAACCCTTTCCTTCAAATGTCTTTGACATTCGTACACCAAAAAAGTTAACACCCCCCTAATAAAACCCAAAAAAACAAGAAACACAAAATGCAAGGGAAGAGATAAATGAGATATAATTCATTAAGTATAAAAATATGTTGTTTCAAGTTCAGAATAATTTAATAGCTCTTTGTTATTTCGTATGTATCTGGAAATGGGACAGATACATGTCCAGATCCTGTCACAAGAGGTAGAATTCCAGCATTTGGTACAACATTCCAAGATAGGGTCAAAGTGACATTCCTGTTTCCCCTACAAAGAGACAGAATAAACAGAAGTCAGCAGAAAGACTTGTACTTGAAAATAAATGTTAAATTATGCAATGAGGCATCAAATACTTTATTTGTAACTAGCTATTTTTAATAGGAATGCTAATCTACAAAGAGAACTACTTTTTATGTCATCTAAAATCCAAAGATACTGCTGAAGACACCAGCATTACATTTACAGCATCCCTTAAATGACCAACCTAAGCTCACTTGCACTGAGAAGCAATGTAATACAGTGAACATAAGACTTGTACTAGGAATCTGAAAACAACGACATGAAACCTAAACCTTTCATTATTTACATGTGCAAATGTAAATGAATCAAAATTTATGTTGAAATTTTCATTTGGTAACAGAGGTTTGGTCTGGTCAAAATGGGTCTCTTCTAAAATTCTTTCTCAAACATATAACACTAGGAGGTAACTTCCTTGAGAGATCAATCCTTCTGATTCTCACATTTGTGTAAAGAATAAATTGGAAATTTAGAAAAGACCAAACTTCAGTATCAATTTTTGGAACCAATGTACAGCTTTTTCATTCAAATTTCAGACTCATGTTCAGAAAGAAGAGTTTGCCAGTCACAACCTCATCACTTATGAGAAAGCACAAGACTCAGAACACAGAGAGAAACTGCACGCCTCACTAGTTTGGCTACTATATTTCACACACTGCAAAATAATCACTGTACTTATTTTAGATCCCAATTTTTGTTTCTTTACAATGTTCAAGCTGAGGTCTATGTAAATACTTCAAGTTTTCATTTTAAACTCGTTATTTTTCTCTGAAATAAAAAGAGAACTACTTTTTATGTCATCATTTTTCTCCCTTTTACCTCTTATTAAATATAGAAAACAACAAAGAATGCTCACTTGAGACCATTTCCATCATCAAAGAAGAAATATTTTGTTTTCATGTCTTTCAACAGCAGCCTTGGATTATCACCTCTCAGAACAATCTTGTCCCAGAGGACAACTTGGTTTAGGGCCTACAGCACAATGAAAATTAGATAACTCATCAGAAATAGCATCTTATCACTGCAAATCACATACTACTAAGCAGAAAGTTTCACACGAGTAAATACAACTGTGATAATTTACTAACTCCTGTTGCATACAAGATGATGGCAAGTAATAGAATGGGGAAGGTTTTCTTGGAGAGAAAAATATTTCCCTAAAGGAAATCATTAGATGAAGTCAACTATACAAAGGAACAAGAGATAAATGAGATATTTGTTAAATATAAAAAGAGCATTTCTTTTGCCACCAGTCAACTCTATTACAGAGTTCCCATAACTAACCAGTAGGTTTTATATCTGTATGTGCTCCAAAACATGAGACACTTGGAGGAATAGAGGAATTCAAATCCATAACAGAGAAGTATTCTTTTAAGTCCCCTTTCCCTGTAAAACTTCTAATACCCTCTATCTCAGAGGGAACCCCGAGTGGTGTTGGGAACAGAATGAGTCAGTCTCAATTCATTACAAAGTTAACACAGGTTTACCACGGCCACGTTATGCTATAAATAACTCATGAATCTTCAAGATTTTACATTATTAAGAAATTACTAAAACAAAATGGTATTTTCCTTTAATGAAAAACTTATGTGCGTCCCTGTCTTATCATGTCAAAATTCTAGAACAGACACTTCTTTAATGCTACTATATTGCAACATACTACAAGTAAATATAATTTTAAAAATTAGGATTGTGAAGTAGAAAACATTTATGATTGCTACTAGGTTTCAAATAATTTGTTTTTACTACATTATCATCCACTAGCTTCTGAGACTGATTTCTGTGACTGCAGTAATATAAAATGCAGAGTACTTATTTCTAAAAGAAGTTTTGAACTTACATCTTACAGCTTCTTCCTAATACTAAACAGAATTAAGACTGAACAGTGCAGAATCAAAGATATGTTGAAATTAATGGTTTTTACATATATTTATTTTCACCAAAGCAATAATATGTCAAACGCCAAATTAATATTAACTTACTAGTTGTACCAGGGGTAAACCAGAATTATAAATATAATGTAGATATACTCATTATAAAAGTGACATTGATTTCATAATCTGTTGAAACTGGTAGAATAAATATTTTCATGTGTAGTTGTTACTCTTTCCTTCAAGAATAACTTTTCCATTTATTTCTTTTAATGTTTTGTCTATTCTAAGGCATAGAGATAAAAACTTACATAACATAATTATTTCTAGTCCCTAACAACGTATCTGGCATAAAATTTATGTTCCAAATCAATGTGTAATGAAGTGCTACAATTTCTAATAAATAAATAAAACTTACTGTGATAGCCTTTAAAAACCATTCAAATAAATGCAGACACATCTTTAATTACAAATACATTAAGGACACAGTAATTTTGGTAAACATAACATATAAACAACATGTTAAATCCACATTTTTCACTTTTATATTTTAAACCTATCATTTTATACCTTCAACACCAAGACTAAAATAGAATGTAAATACTGTACAGAAATATCCCAATTTGGAAGGTACTCTGCCTGTAGTAAAAACTGTAAGTTATACTTGATTAACAGCTTTCAATAATAAACTGTTTAATAGCTTTTAATCTAACAATTTAATACCTTTTAATTACAAAACTTACAAAGTGTAATTCATAATTTAAAAGACCAGTTCAAGCAGTGTTGTGAATACAATACAACTCTAAAACAAAATATTTCTCAACAAGCAGAGATAAGACCACCAAGACAGTAAAATGTCAACTACTTTTCAAGAAGAAAAATATTTGGCACTAAAATGGATTCTAAAGTAAGCTCTGATGATTAAAAATTTTTAATAATCTTTAGTTTTTGGTTGCATATTTTTGTAATGACCTTTAATACAGGCCTCAAATTTTGCTGATTCAATTATGCTAATAAGTAGCTTTCTAGTCATAACTATAAAAAGAGAATATTTTAGCTGAGAAGCAAATAATATCTCATTTCATAGGAAACAGAGTTCAGCAACATCTTTCCTGGTCTTTCCACTGGAATTATATTCCAAGAATTTCTGATCACAAATTATTCTGAACACAAACCCTCAAAATATGCATCTTGGTTTATAAAGTACATATATGTTAAACACGTACTATTATACAGTATCAATAGTGAATGAATTTTCATTTCAGATAGGCTTCTTAATCAATGTTGAATTCTCTCATCCAACTTATTAGAGTACGTTACTTTTGTTTTTTATAATTTAATGTAAATTAGCAGCCAGACACAAGAACAAGGGTCATTTCCTATTGTTCACGTGTGCCTGAAACTAAAATTAGCATTATCATTGATCTGTAATTTCTTTGTAGGAATCTTTCAAACCTATCTTCCAATTCTGTGTTACTTAAAACAAGGCAAAATAATCCACCTACATACTTCATCTACTGCAACATTTTGCAAAATGCTGAATATTAGGCAGTATAGTCAACCTGTATATACACATATAGAATTTCTCTCTTTCCTTCAGAATTGTTTGCATGTCATAGAAGGCATTTGACCATCTGACTTAATAATTCAACACAGGTAGCAATGTGTTCATTTATAAAGTACTGGTAATGCTTAAATTCTTTCTCTTTTAATTTTAAATTGAAAAAATATACTAACAGAAGCTTTAAACTATTTTCCTTATATACCTGTGAATCACTTTGCATATATACTGTTCTGGAAATCACGATGCTATAGAAGTATTAAACACACACACACACACACACACACAACACCGAGAGGCAACCAAAAGAGATAGAATTTTCTTAGCAGAGTCACCTCTCCATATGATTGTTATTTTTAAAAAATTAATTAAGTTTATTGGTACATTTTAGGTATACATAACAATGATCACACATTCATTATAGGGAATGTGTACCTGTACATGATACATTCTTGGCCCTACTGTAAACAAGGAGGGGAAGAGGGGATAAGGGGAGGTTAGTGGAATGGGAAAAAAGGTTGTGATTTTCTTGCTAAGCAGTGCAGAGCAGATTTTTTGACTATATTATACTCATGAAGAATAATATCTTAAATAAATATGCTTAAATATATGTACTTACATTATTTTTTGTTGCATATTCTGCTGACAAATAAAGAAACAACTGCTTAACATTCCAATCAAATATATTCTCTAAATGTACACAAGTTAAGGAATATATAAATTATAAAGCAGCACATATCTGACAAACAGATCTTGTTCTTAATTATCCACAGCAATGGAGAGATGGTCCAGAAACATTCCGAGCCATTATTTAATAAAACAAACAGAACATAAATATATTGAAAAATCTACCCCTTCCAGATTCGAAGTAAAAACAAAAAAAGCATCTATCACTATTCATGCAAGGTATAATAAGCTGAAGTATTTTAGTAAGAAAAAAGAAAACCAAAATCTAATCTCATGTAGCATCAACCTGCCATAACTAAAGAAAAAGGACTTTATATTCAAGCATATACCAGTCAATAATACTAAAATTTAGTAATATGCAAACATGAATTAGGTTTAAGTAGTTAACCAAGTATAAACTGTAAAAGTTGTTTTGTTTATACACAAGTAGAGATCAAAACATATCAATACATGAAACGCGTAGAGTGCAGGGCATTCTAGAATTAACTACAAGACTCATGCTACTACAGAGAATGAATTGAACTGATATATGGTAGTTAAGATATTAGCTCTACTTTTATACTAGACATGCACTCTTAATTTTTTAAGTAACATGACTTAGAAGTATGCACATACAGTTGAACAAAGACTTTTCTGACAGCATACTCTAGTTCCTAAAAAGGTGCACTCAAAACTTATTCCAATCTACTTCTCAATCCACTAAATTTATTTCTGAAAAATTAAAAGTAATTTCATGAGAGTACAAAGGAATAGCAGGTAAACTCCTCAGCATATGATTTAACTGTTCAGACATTTGCTTTTTATACAAATTAAGACTACTCACACCATAATCACCTTTAATCACCATAACCACCTTTAATCACACTCACAAGATATTAACCTATGACCCTAAAGTTTAAGTAGCCAAAATGATCAGTTGATCAAAAGATGCAAACTTAAGATACAAAGAAAAAATTTAAATCATTTCCATTAAAGTAATTCTTTTCCTTAAGATTTCTACTGATAAAAGTTGTTATAGAAAATAATTACGACAAAATTCTAACATAGTTTAACAATCATTTTGAGATTGGCTTTTCAAACTATTATTAACTTTTTAAACATACTTTTCTACTATCAAAACATATGAATTCTTTGGGACCAAGTATTAAATACTTCTAAGCAGGCAGAGCTCTGGAAATATTTTTCTACCGTCATCCAAATAATGTTTTTGTATTTCTGCTAAACAAATACAAATATGCTTGTGTAGATTTCAATCAATTTAATGTTTCCATGAAAAATTTAAAGTACATTCATATAACTAACTCATGAATCTATAAAGTTTTCTTTAAGAATAAATGTGGAACTATTTACTGATGAAAATATAAATATAGGAATTTCCAGTTTGGTTGATTTAATGTGAGATAGTCATACATCATGCTCCCCAAATTACTACACAACATGAATCTCACAAAACCAGAGAAAAAGCATGAAATACGGTATTTATTTTAAAGGATATCCACACTTATATCAAATGTAATGAATCCCAGGTCACTTCTTTCTCTAGGTCCAGTAAAGTCTTCTACATTTTTTCTAGAAGTAAAGATAAAAATTTTATCATCCTTTATATGTAACATCAAAAGAAATTCACATAAATAAAGCGGAGGACTAGATCTAGTTGTGTGCACAAGTGAAACAGCATTTTCACAAAGAAACAAGCAAGCAGAGAAACATCAATTGTTAAAACAGGGTACACATTCTAATTCAATATAAAACGTCTTCAGCTACTTTCATATACCTTTAACAGACTAGCTAACAAGACCCAAGGGAAGATAAAGCTTGCTTAAATAATAAAGAATACTGGATATAAACAAGTATGGGTAGAAGAAAGGTACATATGGCAAGATGATGTAGAAAATTAATGACAGCTGCTTATTTATTAAGTGCTTGCTACCTGTCAGAGCAGCTAGCATGTTTGACAGTTGTCTCAATCTCAAAACAAGCGAGCCATTTAAGGATTTCATTTTAAACAAAAAATAAATTAATTAAGAACCAGAAGAGTAAAAAGCTTGCTGGAGGTTAACATATAACATTTGCTCGGTGTTCAATCTGCACCAAACTCTTTTAAGCACCCCATAGAGCTGACAGGCAGATCTCCACCCCAGGTTTTTTTAATTTCCAACAGAATCTAACAGAAATTGGCACAGCAGACACTCTCACGGGGGGGGGGGGGGACAGGGGGAAACAAAACAGGTGGGGGAGCCGCTATTAATGACTGGCTTATGGGAGATTCTGACAAATTAAAATACCCTAAGGTCAGATACGGATTTTGTTGGAAAATGGAAGAGTAAACTGACAGGAAGTGCTACGTACGTAACAAAAACAAAAGTGATGGAGAATGAAAAAAAGAAAACAAAAAGCCAAGAGACAAACAGGCAATAGCGAAATGACAGTCATTCCGAAATTCTACTCTTGGGGTCTTCAAAGATTTATTGAAGCTGCTGACAAAAAAAAAAATATATATATATATATATATACACACACACACACACACACACACACACACACATTTTAAGCTGTGACAGGAGGCTGAGACGTTCACACTTCTCTCTAGCACCCCAGCACCCCCGACCCTCACTTCTAAGCGGCTGCGAGCGCTAGGAGCAGGGACGGCGGCACTGAAGGCAACGCGGAGCGGGGCGAGCTCCTGGCAGCGACACAAAAGCGCCGCGAGCCGGGCGGCGTGCGCTGTTGTGTTGCTCCCTCATTGGCCGGGCCGCGGGAAGTGAAGAACAGGAAGCCGGCTGAGCGCCCACCGAGCAGCGCCCAGTTACCACCGAAGCGCGAACCCGGGAGGCGGCGGCAGGGGCGCGCCCCGAGGGGAGCCCGGGACCCCGCTCGTCAGGCCCGGGCCGTGGGACGCGCGGTCGCCCGGCCCCGGCCGCACTCACAGCATGATCCGCGAGACGTGCAACCGCACCGGAACGCTCCTGTCTTTGAAGGCTGTGGTGATGAAGCAGCCGAAGGTGAGCGCCGCCATCACGCTCAGGGAAAAGGCGAACAGGGAGTTCGCCCGCGACAGCACCGTGTTCATCGCGACCGTCTCTCACGAGCCCTGTCTCCACACAGGCTGCGGGGCTCGCGTTCCGCCAGCGGACCGACTTCCTCAGACCCGCGCCGCCTGCCGTGCGCACGTTTCGGGAGCGCGCGCCGCCGCCGCCCCGCCCCCTTTCCGGTCCTCAACCGCGCGCACGCGCCCACCGGGACACGCCCACCTTCCGGGCCCCTCCACGCTGGAGGGGCCACTCAGCGACGAGCCCGCCCCTCCTTCCGCGGCCCGACACTTTAGCCAATCAGCGACGAGAACGTGTGGGGCGTGGTTCCGTCACGGGAGACCTGCCTCCTCAAATTTGTCTTACTCTCCTTCCGCCTGAGTTGCGAGGGAAATGTGAGTTTCTCACTTCCAGCGCTAGGTTTCGGGGTCAGAGGTTTGAACTGTGCAGCATTAATTTTTATGTGCCATTAATTTCCTGTTAAAAACCAGCAAGGCAAGGTGGTTTGGAGTCTGACCTGATGTGCCATGTTTGGAGGTGGTACGTTGCAAAACGCCGGTTCTCTGTTCCCCTTATCAAACCCCGGCAAAGTTAGAATTTAAGCTTTTCTGGAGGACCTAGGGGGAAGGAAGAAATGAGGCCTCCCAGTTCCGTAAAAGCAGATACACGGCCCGGCATTTCCAACCTTAGTCTTGTTCCTGTTAATGCTTTACTTTCTAAAAAAATGAAGCTGTTTTAGAGAAGATAAAGGTTGATGTTATCTATTCTAAATATTTGCAGTTTGGATAACTGAAAGTATAACCTCCCAAAGCTCTTAAAGGTGACAATCGTTGTGGAATTGCAGTAGAGCACCACATATAAAGAATCTAGAGTCAATAAGCAGTCGATAAATATGGAATTAATTTATCATATGCTCAGTTCCCTGATAGTCTCTAGGTTCTAGTAGGCCAATTCCTGACCTTGAATATACTGTCTACCTACCAACACTTTCGTTCCTTTCACAGCGATTTTTGTAATTATAAAAAGAGATTCAGAGGGTCCGGTAATATGAAATTAATTTTTAAAAAATTTTCGCAGCTATAAGCCAAACTAGGTAAAGACCATCTGCTATAGAATATGATGGGTGTAAACCAGAAGCTGATGATCTGAACCTGATGCTGGTTTAAATTATCTGTCGTTGAGCTGCTTTTGCATCTTTCATCGCCAATTAATTTTCCTACAGGGATACAGATAGGATTATTATTAATTGTTTAGCATGTGCCTGGAATAGTTCTAAGCCTTGGAAATGCAGCACTAATGAGGCAGAGTCCTTGCTCAGGTGGCATAGAGCCAAGAAATGAAAAAAATGGATTAGTTATATACAGAAAGATCTTTAAAATCTTTGTAAATTTTTATTTTCTAGGTAGCCAAACTTTTTTCAGTAAAGCAAATGTCTATTGAATGCTTATTATGCTGCAAGTGATACGGAGATGTGTGCTGATCATCGTCTGTTCTCATGAAGCTTGTAATCAAGTGAAGTTAAAGCAAAATCAGGAATCTGTAGTATAAAAAAATGTTAATACCAAGGGAAGTTGTACAATACTAGAATTTCAAGTTAAAAAGAAATCACATCTTATTAAAGTGGGACAAAGCAGCATAAGCAAAATATTTAACAGTGCCTAGCCATCAATACACCTTATTATTCTTATTGTAGGCTAACTGTCTAGGATAGATATTCCCAAATATAGTGAACTACAAGTACAGGTACATCTAAGAGATACCAGTAGTCTGGTCCAGCTAAACAATGTCTAATTAAAGGATTAGCAGCAGTAAACCTGGAAAGGTAAATTAAAGGATTATTGTAGAAACTAGGTCATGAAGTTAGACTTTACATTAGGGAAATTATATAGTAAACGAGAGTGGCATCACTACACAGGCAGCAGTCTATCAAGTGTGTGAACAGGGTGACTAACTGAGAATGATAGCAGTGGGATGGAAAAAAAGACTTGTTAGGATGTACTTTTCAGAGTCATAATCTGCCTAACTTCTGCAAAACATGAAAGTAGATTATGAAAGCACAATTGAAATTATTGTTACAGTAAAGTTTTGAACCTTAGTAACTGAGAGGAATAAAAATAAAGTCTAGAAAATTAAGCAGAATAGTGATGAGACAGGACATTCTCTTACTCTACTGTATTTTTCCAAATAATAGTTCTTTGACTTTTCTAGATATTTAATCATGTCATCCACATTTTCCTTTTTCTTTCCCATTACTGCATATCTGGTTGTTTTATTAATTTCAATGGCTAACATTTCCACCATCACCATCATCATAGTATTCAATAGTACTGGGAATAGCCATTATCTTTGTCTTGTTCTTGAATTGAGCAGGAAAGCTCAGTTCATTTCTCCAATATGTAAGATGCTGATTTTGAGATGGAAATGTGTGTGTGCATCTGTGCGTGCACATGTGTGTATCACTGTATAATATAAATTGCATGTTTAGAATAAGAAATTATCCCTTGATTCTTATTTAATTGGGAGGTTTTGTAATTCTGCTTTCACAAAAAAGATGTTTAATTTATGCATGTGAAAATGTCCAAGAGGATAAATCTTTTTCTTTTTGATTGTTTTAAATTAATTTCTTATTTTATTTTACTTAGGCAAAGAATACTGTTTGTGTTATATTTTTTTGATTATCAAGGTCTTCTTTATGTCCTGAAAAATCTCGTAGACTATTGTAGTTTCCCAGTTATCTGTGGAAGATAGATGCCAGGACCCTCAGTGGCTGGCTGAAATTACAGACAGTATCTGACCCCTTGTATTCTATGTGTTTTTCTGTAGATGTGATGAAGTTTTCTGTGCATGTGATGAATTTAATTTATAAATTTAATTTATATTAAATTTAATATAAATTTAATTTATATTAAATTTAATATAAATTTAATTTATATTAAATTTATAAATTATAATTTAATTTATAAATTAGACACAATGAAAGATTAACATCAATAATAATAAAATAGAACAATCCTAACATTCTATAAGTATTTGTTATATTCATAATAAA
Organism: Dolichotis patagonum; assembly: GCA_004027295.1. NCBI lineage: Eukaryota > Metazoa > Chordata > Mammalia > Rodentia > Caviidae > Dolichotis > Dolichotis patagonum. The sequence continues at coordinate 57,522 of PVJX010005534.1, read as the reverse complement.
AGTTATGTGAGTGTGCTCTTTTTAATTTTTTTTCTGGTGCTTTGACCTTTTCACTTAAATGAGGTACTTTGTGGCTTCTTTCTGGAATATCCAGATTTCCAGCTTTACTACTTTGGTGGTTTGGGGACTTTATAAATTAAAATGAGGGAAACTTGAATATATAAGCATGAGGATGCTGTGACAGTTGATCTAATAACTAAGATGGCTAGTGAGTGACTCATGAGTGAGTAATATATACAAGGTGAATACCCTGGAAAAACAATGATCCATGTCTGCAGTGAGAGGCAACCAGATAGCAGATTTCATCTTATTATGTGGAATGGAGCACAATTTTCAAACTAATGAATTGTTTATTTCAAGAATTTTCCATTTAATATTTTCAGGTCTTGATTGACCACAGGTAACTAAATCCATGAAAAGAGAAATTGTAGCTGGGTGGCAGGGAGGTAAAGAGTTTTTAGTATGCATTTGAAAGGTAATATATTTTTTATTAATCATATATAGAATTTGTTTTCTGTTTATGTCTGCCTTATTCATTATGTAATTTATGTTTATTATATCTTTAGTAATTTTTTATAATCTTGATTTTCTTGGATTAATAAGGATGTGTTAAACTCTCTAATATTAATATGTGTTTTATATTTTTCTTTTTCACCCCTCCTATAGTCTGTCTTATAAACGTCATTAAATATTTGGTAAGTAAATATTATTAACTGTCACCCATCTATAATGAATGGTTCATTTTTTTAAAATAAATTCTAACAAACTATATACCAAGATTGCATAAAAGGACATTAAGACTGTGATTTATCTAAAATAATAATACATCTCAAAATTTAGAACTTTTAAACTAAATATCCTATATATTGTGATAATTTCTACTTAAAGCCTAGTGGCAGTACTGTAATGAGAAGAGCAATCAGTATGCTTTGTCAGTACTTGAAAAAATAGGGCATATGTCTACCTATATTTTGAATGATAGGAGAAAACCTAGAATAAAGATAAAGTTTTGATCTTACTTGCAAATAACAACTTTTCTATAATATCCAGCTAAGGGGAAGGAGGAAGAATAAATCACTTTATGAGGAAACACTTTATGTAAAACTGTGTGCAAGTAGACAGCTAAGCTTTTTTAAAAGAGTAGAAATCTGAAGTCTAATGAAATATGTTATTGCTAAGAGTATCTACAGAACCCAGGATATACTACACTATGGAAGGGAAGTTCTTGCATTGGAGCATGTTTTAAGTCTGGAACATTAAGGACTCAAATTTGAAGTAGTTTTCAGAAAGGTATTGTAAATTATCATGTCCATCTGAGAAGAGTCAGTGTGTTTTCTTAGTTTCCCATCTCTTTCAGTGCCTAGAATACTGAACTTTGCACATTATATGTGCTCAAAAAAAGTTCCTAGAGAGAAAATAAAAAAGTTCCTAGCAAATTGAAATACTCTTGAATCCATAAATTATAGTATTTCTGAAGAAATTCACATGTAAAAAATGCATGTCGTGCATAGGTAACAAACATTTTGAAGTGTAAGCTGGTAAAATGCTAAAGTGGAATGCTAAATTAGATATATAAGCTAAACACAAAGTGTAGGAAGCTTGAATGTCAGGCTAATTAGTGTGGACATGTTGTAGTGAGGCTGAAGCTCACATTCCTTGCCTGGTGCCCTGCGTTACAAGTGATCACCTGAGCCTCTACTTGTATATAGATGTTGTCCCAAAGTCTCATGCAGTCGATATAGCTGGGGCTTTTCAGAGGTGGCTGGATCTAAGGTGTTTTGATGCTGGGATTATAGGTGCATGATTTCTAAGTTAGTTCAATGACTGATTTACCATAGTTCTGCATTTGGAGACTAGGAAGGCTCAGCCTAAAAGGAAGTAGCCTAGAAGGGACAAAAGGAAGAAGAGGCTGCTGCTTGCTGCTCCCTGCCTTCTACCTGCCATGCCATGAACTGTTCCTCCTATGTGACGCCTCTCTGCCATGCCACCTTGCTATGGAGCCAGCCAACTGTGGGCTGAAACCTCTACAAACTGTGAATTGAAACAAACCTTTCCTTCTTTAATTTTGGGTGTCGATATTTGGTCTCAGCAACAAGAAAAGTAACTAAGACAGCATCATTCAAGAGACAAGTAGCAAACCTGGCAACCCTTGAGATTTTTAGGTCACTGCGGTGTCACAACCATGTAGGTGCTCAATAGTTAAACAATTTTCTAGGAAGTGATAGAACAACCAACTGATAGACCAGCTGAAAAATGATTGCAGTAGATTTTGTTCTAGGTAGCAGTAGTAATGTTTTGTTTTTTAAAGATATTTGTTTGGTTAAACATTTATGTAGTCACTCAAGACTGGTAAATAGACTATGCCAACTGCAATCATTTTAGGGGACCTATGCTTGTGAATCCCTTTAAATAGAGAAGTCAGAAAAAACAGTTAAACGAAAGGGAAAACATTTTTCTGGGTAGCCTATACCAAAACCAGAGTGCCAGGAAGAAAGGAAGTTTTTTGCATAAAACACATGGTTTCTATGTTTTAGGCACTATGGGCTGCTCTTACCACTTAAAGTTTAGGGGACAGTTTTTCAATCAAGTTCCCATGTGGCCCAGGGGCCAACCTCACTAGCAAACCTTTCTAGGGATAGAAGTCTCAGCCCTGTTATACTTCACAAACTTAGGCTTTCAGGTCATTTTATTTCTTTTAAAAGTTTCTCCAAGAATGATTTTTATGACACATATGGAAATATAAGAATATACTTTTTGTCCCAGGATATTTTCTTCATTTATTTTCCTTTATTTCTTACAATAAATTGCCTACTTGGCCCAGAGCCATTGAAATGGAGCTAATTTACTCAGTAGACTATGGGAAGCTGAAAGAAGCCCACAGTCAGCCACAAACCCCTTTCTATAAAATTTTACCAGCAGCTTATATTTCATACTTTCATCCTCCCATCGTGTCAGTTTTACATCTAAATTTTTCACTCTGGTTCTTTTTTCCTTTCTCGGGACCTCTTCTCACTTGCTTTTGGAGCAGAATCATAATTTTCATATTCAGAATACCTTAAAGATTTCTACAAAACTTAGCCCCATTCTGTTTTTCAGTAGAAGAATATTTTTTTTACAATTTTTGTTTTAATCCTAATTTCTACTAATATAAAGTCAATCTTTTGTGCAGGTTGCTACACTACTCACTTATTTAGACCTATTGTATGTTGCTCTTACTCTGCCTGGAGTTCACACCCCTTGCCTCCTCCCTTGGCGTTACCAGTGATCACCTGAGCTCCTACTTGTATGTGAACTTGAGGGGATACTTTGCTTTAGCTTCTTGACCTCAAGTTACATGCTCAGTCTTAATCTTCAGTCTTCCATTTCAATGCACATGCTAGAATTGGATGGGAAATGTTTTTATTGCTTCTTTTTAACCAGTGAACAACTTCATGGCTTTATCAGCTTATGTGACATTTGCAAAGGAAACAAATCAAGCAAAATATATTACAGTCAGATATATTCTTTATATGAACCTATTGCCATTTTTGTGTTCCATGTTACATATGTAAAGCTGAAAAGAATTTAAAATCACTGTAGAATGCAGGGTGAGAAAATTATGTATGAACTCTTTTAATTACTGAAGATAACTTAAAAAGTCAGTAACCCATAAGTGACTTTATTACTTGGTAATTTTTTTTGGAGACAGAATCTCACTGTGTAGTTCAGGATGGCTTTGAATTCACAGTGTAGTCCATGCTGGCCTAAACTCATGGTAATCCTCCTGCCTCAGCTTCCTGAGTATTAGGATTACAGGTGTGCACCACCACAGTTTATTACTTGGTAACTTTAAAATAAACTTTTCTAAATATCTGAGTTCTTCATATCTTTTTTTGAAAGATATGTTCTAGGAAAAATGTTGTTTTAAAACAATTTGTTAGATTTTAGCTTCTGGGGTACTAAAATACATTTGTTTTTTGCACTGCTGTGAATTACTATTACACATCTATAAATTCTTATATTGGAAGAAAGTATAAACTGTTATTTAAATGTGAATATACTATTGAAGTTGAAATTCTTAAAACACAAACTCTGCTTAGGTTGTTGATAATCATGTGTCATACTGTGGGAGACAGTTATAAAGTGGGTGATATTCTAGAAGAGGGTGGGGAAGAAAAGAACTTTTGACCTGGCATGAGATCTGCTAGTAAATGCCAAGAAAATACTTTTGCCACGAGCACTGATTTTACAGTGTATGCAGGCTGATTGGCCAAGTCATGCAAGAATAGCTGTGATGGAGACGGCAATCTGTAGGAAGTCTGAGTTAAACATGAACTCAGACAGTGTGTACATCTATGTTGTTCCTTTGTATTCAACATGATTTACCGAAGTTATCATAGTTAGTATATAGTAAATTTTGTAAAAGTTTTCCTAGAAGAGATTCAAAGTGATTCCAAAACAAATGACGATCCCTAGAAGAAAGCCACAAATTTCTTCATTATTTTCAAGTACGGATAAAGATTATTTCTTTATTAATCTTTATCCATACTTGACAAACTAAATTGCTTCATTTTTTCCATTGAGCTTTTTGTTCTAAATATAGATACAGAGAGGGACTGTGTGGTACTTACACAGGTGACATTTGCCACAAAACCTCTCATTTAACACCTTAAAGGAAACTTACAATTCTGTGAAGCTTAGAGTCCATATTATTGAAGCAAGAATTATTTCTTCTGTAACAAATTTTAAGCTATTAAAGGATTTGGAAGGGAGTGTTTTTTAAAATACATGTTGATAATGGCGATCTGAGAATATATTTGATTCTGATTCATAAGAGAATAATACAGGGTTGAGAAACAAGTAATATTCAGGCATTAGGAAGATGCATGATAATTAAAGTATGTACATACAGGCTATCAAACATCAGTAGGTAGTCATGGCAAGACTCCAGGGTACTACATTGGATAATTTGGCTGAATTTTGAAGTGGAGACCAGGAAAGATTCTCAATCCTATATAAATGGGGATAGCAGGGATGCTAAGGAAAATGGTATGGCAAAAAAACAAACTGTGGGTGTACATGGCTTCTCACTGGGGAGCTCAAAAAGCAAAGCTGTCACTGGCTGGGCTCCCAGAGCCCAATTAAGGATCTTTGCTTAACTGATTTCCAAGGCATGAAGGTATTGATGCTGTTACAATACTCCTTGATCCAGTCAGGATTGAATACATAGCTGTGAAATTGAATCCGTGGGTTGGGGGGAAGATGGGGAAGTCATCCACCAGACACAGAATCCTAAAAAATAGGGCCAGAGAGAGAGAAGATACGGGGGTGGGAAGACTTACATTAAATAACTTACTTCCATTTTAAAGCAAAACATCCATGATTGTATGAATGAGTCAGATTTCAAAATCTGTTGTAAATCTAAAAAAAATTTACAAATCTAGAAAACACTTATACCAATAAAATGAATTTTTAGCTCTCCCAATTCTAAAATTTATCCAGGTTTTAAAATCTGCTTTGTATATCTGATTACTATTTTAAGTTACTCTATAATCACTCAGTGAATGTCATCTAAAAGTTCAAAAGTTTTCAAATTAAAATAGTTCCCTTATATTAAACTATTCCAACTGCACATAAATAGAACATCCTTAGTATGCCTTTTTGCTCACCAATAAGATTTATTATATATAATATATAATTATACATTTAGTTGTATGTAAGTTTATAAACTGCATATCATAATATGGAGTAGAGACTCAGAAATAGTACCTATTTTTATCATCAGTGCTTAAAGTCAAGCAATTTTATCAAAACAGTTTTTTGAAAGTAGAACTTTGTATCAATGATCAATATCATGGTTATACACCTTTTCTCTAGTCATTTTATGTAATCATTGCATTTGGATAGGGAAGAGCATTGATATAACTAATGATTAAAAGTTAATGCTATCGAAATATGAAGAAGTTGAGACAGAAATAAAGCTTTAGAAGTAGATTTCAGAGTTCAGTATGAAAGATTGTTTACCTATACATACAAACATAGTGTTCATGATCACACATTGCAAGCCTGTGTTCAATTTTTGATAGTCTATCTTTGGTTTCTTTCAAGCAGTTTTGCCAACTTTCTATGGAGTCTTTAGTTTGCTGGTAATCTCTTTGAATCTGCTTCCTGAATTCTAGGTTTTTTTATATTCTTCATTGAAGGTTTATCTCCTTTTGTGTTTCTCCATTCTTCTGTCTGTGTCTTCTTGAGAGATGCCCAGCCTTTCTTTTATTAAATTACTTATCTCTTGTTTAGCTTGAATTAATATTTCAGTTTTGATCTCATTTACGAGGTCCCGAAGATATCTCTTTATGTCCAGTGATGCTATGTTTGATGTTGCATTTTTGCTGCCCTCAATCTCTTTTTCATTTACCTCTCCTGCATCAATATTCTCAGAGTTGGGGGCTGGAGGCTTTTTCTTATTTCTCCCTCTCGTCATGTTTTTGGTTCCTTCCATACAAGTGTATAATGTAATTCCCAGCCCCTTTTCTTTTTGGTTCGGGTTCTTCTGGAGCACGTAGGCTAGGGGCTTCTGCCCTCTGCCAGCCACTATCAGACAGTGAAGTGCAAGCAAGGGTAGTATATGCTGGCTCCTCCCCTCCAGGCCAGTCGACCTTCATGGGCCTTCACTGTGTCAGTGTGCACCGCGCTCAGGGAACCAATTGATTTGTGACGACCCACTGGGTCCCAGCCCAGTCCAAGCAGATCCCACCAATCCTCTCTGCAAGGTGAGCAACCAACTGAAGCCGCTTCCTTACAGAGCCAGGACTTTCCTGCCCAACTCCAATATGTCATCTAGTTGGTTGCCCCTTTCCTGCGGGAGGGTCCCATTCCCATCATTCACTGAGTGTTGATGCTGGTCCGGAGAACTACCAGGCTCCCCGACCTCTGACCTCAGCGCGGCTGCAGCGGGAATTCACAGTGCCTCTGGGTGGGTCACATGTAGGGCCAGGTCTGGGCAAGCCATGCACAGGGCTGTTCAGCTCCATGCTCCGGCCGCGCAAGCCAGTCGCTTCAGCGTGGGTTTGGTGGCTCAAGTGGATCTTGGGCACGAATTCAGGCGGCTCGGGAGAGTGCAGTGCTTGCCAATCTTAGCTTCTCTAAAGGTAGCCTCAGGACCTCGTATTCAAGCAGTTTCTTTCCCTTTGGTTTCTTCCTGGGTTGCGAGAGTCCATCTCCCTCTGTTTGGATCTCTCCAGGGTGTTCTATCCTGGCATTTGAGCTGCCTCTCTCAGAGAGGCTCCATATCCTGCTACCTCTAGGTCTGCCATCTTTGAAACTGCAATGCTCTAAACATAGTGTTTACACTGTTTTCTGTTACCAAAAGTAAAACAACGACAACAAAAAAATGGCAGACCTAAATCTGAGAGAGGAGAGGAAAATGGGGATATGAAAAAAAATACATATGCAGGAAGAAAATTATGTCTCTAGGAGCCGGCATGATTAGGATCCCATCAGCAGAGAAGTCACAGTCTCCAGTTTTGGGGAGAATATTACGCCAGCACTGCAAGGCGACAGAAGAGACTGTCACAAATACTTTGCCACAGCTAGCCCCTCCCCTCTGCTCTGATGCCTTAGTGAAGGTAGCAGACCAGCAACCAGAGCTGCAGCTGTGACTATCATCTGTCCTGTCATCTCTGCTATCCTTCTTTTTCTGACTGATCTACTGCTGGAAATACTCAGTATTCAAGTTCAAGCCCCTGTCCCCCAAGTTGTAAAGCAAAGGTTAAATGTAGCTGAAATAGTAAATAACATAGGACGAATACCTAAAGAACAAAAGAGAAAATGATCCCCTAAGCTGTTCTCTTCCATTACTTCCTGTGACAGAAGCTCTGTGGGGAAGATTTGATCTCTTGAGTGTATGAAGCATATTAAACATCCTTTCTAAGTTAACTGTTATATACTTAAAAGCCTACTTTGTGCAAACATTATGCTAACCATTTAATTTCATCCAGTCAGTAACAGTCATCATTATGTGCTGCAAACATGCTAATAAAAATGAAAAGAAAATATCAAGGTACCTCTACTAATAGATTATTCAGAGACAAGACTAAAGACAAAAGAAATGAGTGTTAATGACAGTCTGATGGCTAGCTCTATGATGACTGAAAAGGCTACCTGGTAAAAGAAAATTCAAACGATAATTATCTCATACTATAGCAAAAATATAATTAGCAAACTACCAAATGGTTGTTGATGAAGTAGAGCAGCATTCTATTAATAACCAAGTTGGACATTAATTGATAAATTGCATTATCATAAGATAAAACTAAGCAAAAACCTTCAAGACTTAAACTATCTTTAAAGCTTCTAAAGGGAAATACTGTGGGATATTTATTCCAATTAAACCACTATTTAACAAAGCTGTGTCCTTTTTGACTAAGACCTTACGATAATTCTTTGCTGTTTGTTCATAAGGACATATTTTTACATCTACATGTAGATATGAGAGATAAAACATTCTTTAACCTCTCACATGGCCTTCTGAGGGGAACATACCTTCCAAACTTATTTTTTCTCGTGAATTAAGACTCAAGTGGTTTTTCTCTCCAACCTGTGGTAGATTTCTCCTCTTTCCTGGCCCAAGCAAAAAAGTGACTCATTTTTCAATAAAAGTTGGGGGAAAGAACCCCCAAAACAAAAATACTTCACTATATTGTATTCTACTTTGTCAGTACTAGCTTCTCACCAAAATGGAGAATAATTCTCTGTGGTTTCTCCAAGATCAAACAAGTTCTTTCCTGACTCGCAGAACAGACTGCTTCTTTAGCCCAGCAGTGTCTATACTTGAAGACATACATTTTTTATACAATAAATGTAAAAGTCAGATGGTTCTTATCTTTTAACTTAATTGGCAATAAAGGTAATATTTTGACTTTCACCTTCCTATTTGTCTTCTGAGGGAAGATAAAGATGTAATTGTTTGAACTCCCTCAAAACTTCACCATTTATTAACTGGCCCAAATCACTGAGGAATAAGTTATAAGAAACTAAACCTGGCATGTGCTTACCAGAGCCTGTTCACATAGCTGTTCACATGTGGGGAGGGCATGTGGACCTAGTGTTACGGGTGACTTCACCTGTAGTCATAATGTACACAGTGCTGAAGCCTATGCCATATTAAAGGATCTGTAGAAATACGTTTATTTCTTAAACACTGAGGAAAAATACATGTGAGTCAGCTTTGATTTGTCTTTATACCTATGCAGTCACAAAATGAAAATTTTAATATTTGAGTAACATTTTAACTTTTTAATCAAAAGGTTATTAGACAAAAAGATCTTTTAACCAGAGACTTCTGAAGTGAGACTGCCACATACTGCAAACAGGCATGTCCCTGCACAACCAAAGGGCTTCAGCCAAATTGGGGAATAGGCTGAAGAGAGACAGCAGTTTCTCAAGAGTGACTAACCTGGTTCTTGTAGAATAAAAGAAAACAAGTTTTTCTTGATTTTATGGTATGGGTCAAAGTCTGATAGTTCTCATTTGCCAGAGGTCCAGTTCCAAAAATGTTCTTTTTTTCTTGTGACTGACTCAGACCCCTGTGTGTCATGGTCAACTTATTCTAAAGGCTGTTGAATTTCCTTGTATCTGGTATCAACATCCTGTGAAAAACAGCCCTGTACTTGGTGGACTAACAGGTAGTCAGTTTAAACCACTCAGGAAATGCTGTAGTTCTAAGAGCTGGTGTCATCATTAGTGTAAATGTCTTGAACTTAGAATTGAGCTATTGAAAAAGTGCAAATGTAGAATAAAAGGAACACATACTAGCCCCAGTGGGGAATAGGTTAAGCTAACCCTGTATCATAGCCTAGAACAAAACATTTTTGACATGATCAACATGTCTACATGCAGAGTGGAGTAGAAACTGACTCAGTGGTTAAGACAGTAAAGGAAACAGATACAATATGAACATAGCCTTTTATTCCATTTTAGTCACTCATCAAATCTTTGTAAGCTCAAGTGAAGGCTTAGTGCAAAAGCATCCTTTAGGTCCCTGAAAAGCAATCCAAGCAACTGTTATAACCCACACAGCAAAATGTGTTATCAATAGTAAAGCTAATAGTGCATTGCTCAACTGTGTGATTTTCAAAATTATTGGAACTGAATTATCTAGAAGTATGAGAAGCTAGAAAGTTTATTTTTTGTGGTAATAACTTTTCCTTTCACATCAACATTCTACTGTCTTAGTTTTATCAGGCCCTCATTACCGGTCTGTTGAAATATACCATGCTACTAATGGTAACAGTTACTGTGCTTTGGAACTTAGCATAATGCTCCAGCCTTCTGTCCCACCATAGTAGTCCCTAACTGTCTCCGAAAGAATCTTCCAGAGACAAAAGTTGTTTCAGGCCCTCAAATGTTATAATGTCTGATGCTTTCAAGGATTTTATTAGGCTGATAGCCATTTATTGTTGTTCAGAGAGCTTTTAATTTCCCTGACCTATGTTAAGCTGTTTATGTGGATGTTGACCTAGAGGGTACATGTAATTAATAGCGAGTTTTTCCTGGTCACAGGGTGTGGCTGTGCTTTTTGAAGGTAGGATTACATGTGTGACAGGGTCTAAGAAAACAGAACTTGAGCTGCAGAACTTGAGCTGCATCACCAAGACTGCAGTTTTGGGAAACAGTCTGTTATAGCTTACATATTTTTCAGAATGAGAGGCCTCAACAGATGTTCTTGGGTATCATCAGGCAGAAGATATCTATTGTTTTTACAATGCAAGAAAACTGATGGCTTTGTTGCTACTGAACACTACTAATGTTCTAGGTTTAAAATGAAGATGCCCCCAATTCTACAGTTAAGTGCAAGCATATTCTGGAACAGTATCCTTTAATTTGTATGGCTTACCCATAGCATTAAATTAGAATACTTGAAGAATCCAAGAATCAATAGACAATCTTCAAAGTAACAGTCATCATAGAGGCTAAAACCAAGCTGGTGGTCAAACTTGCTTCAGCTAGATTGAGGGTGCATTCTTAAATTTAGAATTCAAACTGGTAGAAAGACAGTATCTGGAGAAATTCAGATAGGCTTTGTTGTGATTACTTTTCTCTCACTGCTGAGACAAAATACCCAATGCCCAAAATTAAAGAAGGAAAGTTTTATTTAGCTCACAGTTTGTGGAGGTTTCCAAGGCAGAGTGACACATGGCAGAGAAACAATTTATGGCAGCGGAAAACAGCAAAATCAACTATTGCAAAAGGGAAGGAGTACAGAGAAAATACTTTCTGTCCTTTATATTGTATATAGGCCACCCCTATTCCTAGGGTGGGTCTAGCACTCACACATATAATCCCAGCATTGGGCTATGAATTAATCACAAATTCTAGAAGCCTGCCCCCATGACTGCATGAGGCTTTGGTGGGGCATCCAGACTCAAACCATAAGAGGCCTCCCAAAATCTCCTGGGAAACAGATTTAAAGTGTCACAAAGTAGCTTTCATTAAGGAATTTATTAAGAATCATTTTCCAGTTAGAACAAATGTGAGAAATTTGGAGCCTATTTGTCCTAAGATATAACTTTCTTAAACCTAAGCAGTTACACACACACACACACACACACACACACACAGACAGTGGCCACCCACCTCAATAGTCCAAGACTAAAATTACTCCTTGGATAAGGCCCTACATATGTATGGATTTCATGAACAGAGCTGTAAGTGTCACAGATATGAGGCTGAAGAAAGAAATGAAAATCATGATGTTTTCTTGGATGAAACAAAAAGCACGCTAACCAAGACCTGTAACTGAAGATGTCTCCCTTGCGTTAGAATCTTTGCCATAAAACTTCTGCTACAAATGTCATTCTCTGGATAAGAGATAGTAAGTGTGGGTAGGTGTTCCTTTCCAGCTATAGCAAATTCATAGCAACAAAATTAAACTTTCTAAAAGTTGTTTTTCTCATCCTAAGTTGTAGACGCTGGACAATTGGCATCTTTTGCCAATTTGGGGAATAAAAATGAACTTTGTTATATTTTTATTGATGCTTGGGCTCTGGCCAGTAGTCCAGCTGTTTGGTCTGACACTTGTAAAACTACCTGCTGGAAAATTAAATTTGCTCCTTCATGAGTCCACAAACTATGGAGTCAAATCACAAATGCAACTTGAACTATCTAGGTGATTCATGTAGCTTCCCATGGTAAGGGTCCATAGAAGAGAAATAAATGAGACCAGGACAGGCTGCTGACTTATTCTATAAATACTGTTGCTTAGATTCATCATACACTGAACATATGAGCATAACCTCCATCATAGACTAGGGCAGGCAAAAGATTCTGTAGTTTTGATAAAGAGACTTCCACATTCTCAGACATGTAATTCTTGACAGAAGTTGAATTGTCTGTCTTCCAGTAAGTGTCCTGGGGTGTGTCCCTGCTTACTTCTGATAGAATGGCTACATCAGACCATTGACACTCTCCTGGGGCTGTGCGTAGTGCCTCACCACTGTTAACATTTTTTCTGTTTATGATAATGTTTTCCCAACCTGTCTTGGTCTTCTTTTGCTGCTGTAAAGGAATACTACTGACTAGGTAATTCATACTGCCCAGAAATGTATTTCTTATAGTCCTGGATGCTAGAAAATCCAAGGTCAAAACACTGGAAGCTTGGAGTTTGGTACGAGCCCAATCTCTGCTTCCAAGAGGGTGTCATAGCTGCTGCCTTCTTAAGAGAAGAGGATCTCTGTTCCTCATATAATACAAGAACTGAGAAGCCAAGAGAGAACTCACTTCCCAAAATCCTTTTATTAAGGTGTTAAACCTACTGCTGAGGTCAGAGCCATCATAATCTAATCACCTCTTAAAAACTTCACCTCCTTATCCCATTATCAAATTAAATTTCTACGTGACTCTTGCACAAACATACAGACTGTAGCACAATCCAATCATGCAACAGTTGTAGCACCTGGAACTAATATATGTCATCTGTTCATCTTTCTGGATGATTTTTAGGGTGGTATGTTTTTAACACACCAGCTAAACTTCGTAAAATTCCTGACACATAATCTTTTTCTGAACATGTCACAATCTGGAAGACTTGTGGGTTTGTTTCTGTTGTTTGTTCTGTCTCTCATTCATGTTGTGATGTCCTTTTTGTCTGTTTATTTTTGAAATCATGCTAAACATATTTGAAAATTAAGTACAGAGACAATTTGAGACCTAGAATATATTTTCCTCCAGGGAGCACTGTTTGTTTCTTTCTGTCAGATGCCTGTATGTACCAGTAACCTTGAGTCATCTTAACCCAATTTCAGGGATTGCAGCTTTCTTGGCCACATGGATTGCAGTTATTGAAGAGCTAACTTATTGGGAGCTATTTACGCAAATGGATATCAAATCTAAGGTGTAGCATTTTATTTTGCCATGGTGCCCAATCTTGGTAGGCCTTGTACTTTGACTTTTATTTCCTCCTTTTCAAAGAAACTGAAGAATTGGTTCTATCTCTTATCATTTATTCCTATAGGCAAATATTCCTAGGGCAAATGAGGTCCCAAACTCCATGTTCTCTTCTCTAGATTTACTCTAGTCTTAGATTCTTGTTCTAATGATTTTCTTTCTTCCTTCATAGTTTCATAATGCTACTGGAAAGTGGTTTTATACTTTATCTAGCAATTTTTCTTTTCTCCAATGGGAAGTTTGATCGGAATTAACTAACCTGCCCATTACCAGAAGCCAGGGTAGATTTATTTCTCATTGTAGTTCCTATTTCATTGCAGTATAATTTAACAGAGTAAAATGCACAGATCCTAATGGGACAGTTGAGGGTTTTGCCCCTAAATATACATTCCTATGTGGAAAGGTTGATTGATTGTGTTAATTTGAATAAGAGAAGTTTAACTAAAAGGGTTGAACAATCCTACACCCTAGGGTGTGGAAGTCTCACCCCAGAGTGGCTTGTCGCATGGATGGTATTCAGGGGGGCAAAGAAGAAAGGGTCTGCTTGCTTCTTGGGAGGAGCCCTAGTCTTCACCGTCATACTGGATATCGTTTCCTGGCTTCCAGCACAGACCCTTCAGCTTCCAGTGCAGATCCTTCAGCCTTCCAGGGTAGACTCTTCAGCCTTCCATCACAAACCTATAGGCTTCCCAATATGGACTTGCATGGGCCACTGCAGTGAACTCCAGATCTTTGACTGAATCCTTTGGTCTCCAGTGTGCAGACATCCTCTGCACGCTTCCACATCCAACTCTGTCAGTGGCCATTGTAAGCCGATCTTGTAAAGTCTTATATATTTGTAGATTTTGTGTTACATCTGTTTCTCCAGTAAACACTGACAATACACTATGTTACTGTGAAGGTAGCGAATGTTCTCACCTTCCTAGAAAGTCAGCTCATTCTCCATTCCAGTGAACCCTCCTGCCTCATTTCATGCCCATCCATGAGTCATTTTGTTTTTTACTATCACAGGATATTTATAGCATTGACTTTAAACTTCATATAAAATAAATTATATAGTATATACTATTTTGCTGTACATGTTCTTAAAACTCATCCATGTTTTATATATATCAATAGCCTATTTTTATTGTTAAACTTCACTGTTAAAAATACTTTTAATCATTTCCTTGTGACGGACATTTCAGTTTCTGGTTTCAGTTTTTATGAGTGTCTTTTAGGAGTATTCTCAGAATGGATCCTTTGAATTTTAACTTTTATAGGAAATGAGAGGACATTAATACTTAAATTTAAGGCATATCTATGCTATTGGAGTTTCTTGCCCAAGCTACACACCAAACTTCATTCTTCATCTTAGCCCTTGCTTGAATTTTAAATTTCAATCATTTAACAAATTCTTATAAAGCATTTAGTATGTGCTAGACACTAGTTTTAAACATTAACTTATTTAATAATTCTGAAACACATATGATAGCTATGATCACATTCACCTTTCACATTTCACAAATGAAGAAACAGAGGTGCACAAATGCTAATTAAGTTTCTAGATCACAGAACAAGAGGTAGGAGAGTTAAGACTTGCAACAAATTCTCTGGATCCAGAGGCAATGCTGCCTGTCAGGAAGTGGTCATAGGTGCACAGTGAATACCCACAGCATGCTGTCCAATAACCTTAGAATACACAATTAGGCCCATTAAGTGTGCTACAGATGCTTTTATTATACAACAAAAATGAGCAAATATAATATGTGCTTGTTTGACTAGCATATTTGTTAAACTGAAGAGACTCACACAAGTGAAAGATAAAGGAACTAATTTAAACACTTATGAACTCTGATCAAGTCCTCACTAATGTTTGCTCCTTTATGCAGAGTGATTGTTCATTTTCTCTGAGTTGCAAAATCCATAAACAAATATATGATGGGATTAAGGGTATCCTTATCTTGCCAGGAGTATCCTCTGTACTCTTCAAAGTCAACCTGCTCTAGGCATTTACAAGAATGACATGCATTTCATTTTATAGACCTCACTGTAACGCGTATTTGTCTTTGTCTTGCAACATATTTTAAAACTCATGAAAACCTTCGGTGATATTACAGACTAAGGCCAGGTGAGGGAGCTCTCCCAAAAATACTGCATAGAGTTTTACTAATCTGAGCCTGGAGGCAGTTTCTGTATAAAAGTGAAGACAAAATGGAACCAGAGGAAAAACTGAGCTTGAGAGTTTTGTTCAAATACTGAGAAAGACAGAGAATATAAACGCTAAACTAATGCTGAGATTGGTCGTCACAAAAAGGCTTTGCTTGAATTTTTGTTGCTTTTCATTCTGTTTTTAAAAAGTAACAAATTGCAAAATTCAGAGAAAATCTGTGGTTAAATAAATCAGAATATTTTATTTTTTCCAAGCATGAACTGAGTCAGCTGATGTCAACTTTAATATCGTGAAAGCACAGACCTCAACCAGCCTCATCACTGTCATGTCCCCAGGATCCAACAGTGCCTGATACACAGCAAGTGCATGTGCTCATCCATGCGTGCGCGCGCGCGCGCGCGTGTGTGTGTGTGTATGAAGGAGTCATACATTGACCTGCAAAGCAAAAAGGAGGGTGATTATTACTACCAGTACATTATAGTTTGAGATTTTACTAGAGAGGCAGGCTTGCTGTTTTAGAAGGGAATAATAATTAAATTAGAGGGATTAAGAACCTTGCAGAAGCTCACACAGATGGTAACAGGCACATCTGGGAGTTCTATATGAGTTCTGTATGTTTTTTTTTTTCTGAAGAATTCGCTACAGCATCTTCTGCAGACATAACTTGCATAGCCTGTGGTATGCAACATTATCGGGGACCTGGACTAGATCCCCAATCTCCCAAACAAGTGCACGGTGAAGGCGTAAATAAATGAGATAAGTGGTACAATTTTAGGGCTCCAGGAGGATCAACACCCTTCTGCAGAGTTCACTCTGAGGGCTAAGACAGGGAGTGTCTCTGGGTAGCCCATATTTATTATTTTTTTTCAAACAACACAGGACACTGAACTGACCTTGGGAGTGGTTCAAGGATTTTACCAAGTAACAAATTATGTTTAATTTAGGAGAACTATCTTACGTTAATTTTGGAGAAGTATTTTAGGAGAAGATCTCAATGTTGCATTTCACTGCAGGAGTGAAATGCTTGTAGCTAGTCTTTAATTAATTGGAGGTAGGGCCAGGTGTCCTGGAGTGTGACCTTATACTTACCCTTAGAGGCATCTCTTTGTTCTTGGGACAGCTGGGCCATGCCTTGGCCATGCCACAGCCCTGCACATGTGTTCAATTTCCAGTTTCAACGGCTCCCAACAAAACGTCATCTGCTAGAGCTCATCAGACTGAATGCCTGAGGTAGACATATAGGTTCTATTGTCTTCAGTTCTCTGCTCTACTACTTTGGTTAATTCATGAGCTGAATTAAGATCATAGTCATATATAACACAATGTATATAGTCATCATTTTTATTGTCATTGACATTATCACATTTTTCAGGTGAGGTTTTGTAGTCCCAGTACCTAAGTTTCTTTCTAAGTTTGTTTGTTATATTCTTTCTTTCACTTGTTCTTGCCCTTTCTCTTATTTTTTCTTTCTTTCTCTTTTCTCTCTCTCCTCTCTCTCTCTCTTTCTCTCTCTCTCTCATCTTTCTCTCTGTCTCTCTCTCCTTCTGTCTCTGTCTCCTCTCTTTCCATCTCTTTTCCTTTCTTTTCTTTCTTTCTTCTTTCCTCCCTTGTTTCTTTTTTTCCTTCGGTACTAGTGATTGAACCCAGACCTTTGAAATGAGCTACATCCTCACTTGTTATTTTGAGTCAGTCTCCTCTAAGTTGCTACATTGTAGCAGACTGGCTCAAACTTGCTAACTTCTGCCTCAGTCTTTCAGAGTGTGGAAATTACAGGTGTTTTCCACAACAAAGTATCAGAACTTTTGCTTCTTAAACTGGGAGCTGTGGATGTCTGTGTGAGATCATCTTTATTTCTAAAACTCACAAATTTGCTGTTTTCCCAAAGTAGCTGAAACTGCTGAATATCTTTGTCCTGGGATGTGGTTAAAATATAAAATATTCAAAAACATTTCCCAGAAAGTTATAGCACTCCTTCATATCCTGAGCCAGAGAATCATTTGTTTTATATGTAACACTAGTTATGAATTCTAGTGGTAGAAATGACCACATTTTCTGCTGCCAGAAGGAAGTCTGATGGAGCTCCTTTATATAAGTACATGTTAACAATGGGCCGTGAGTGGAGTACTATTGAAGATGGGATATTTCATTACACAAGTGAGTACATGAAGGATTCTAATCAAAAAAACTTGGCTAGGAAAACAATAGAAGTCATTACAATATAGTTAATATTTGCTGAGCTGAGCTCTGACCTGGTGGCAGTCCTTGTGGAACTTTATGTAGATGATTACATTTAAACCACACAACATGTAAGGTGGATATTTTTATTATGGAGATGTTTGAAGATAAAGAAATTGAGGCACAGGAAGCTTATCAATTCATTTAAAATTATTTAACCTTGGTAGAGATAAGACTTGAACTTAATTTGTTTCCTAGTACCCTGAGTAAGATACCTAACAGTAGAGGAAAATCAGACATTTAATATCCTTTTCACATACTATTTTATTAAGCTTAGAAATATAAAGACAAAGCCAACTCATTTTCTCTTCTACAAATTGGTGGAAGAATGAACTTTGTCTCCATCTCAACCAGATGTAGTGAGATAAAGGAGAAGCAAGCAATCCAGATTCCAAGTGCTCCACATCGGGGTTCATATTTCTGCCTGCAGATGTGAAGATGGTGAGAGGGTACATTGTGATTATTACCAAATTAATGCATGAATAATAACTTTTTCTCTGGGCCAAGGACACCAGAGAGTAGCAGGCACCAGCCAGAGCTTGGGTGGCCCACTGGAAAGTGACCTCCGCAGCCTCCATAGACGTGCCCTGAGGCTGCTTTTTTTGCTAATTTTCTAAGCAATTGGAGAAGGTAGGGAGTGGGCTTGTAAAGAATAGTACATAGTGAACTGTAGAAATCATTGGGAAAAGGTGAATATGCAATGGCATATAAACTGTTTGATTTGTAAGTCTAATCAGAATATGTTAAAATATTTTTCTCAAAAATATAAAATTGAAATAAAAAAATAAATTTGGAAGAAAAACACACAAGTTGGTACCCATGTTGTTAAAGAACCTATAGTTTTAGGATCTGAACAGGGTCATTCACAGACCCCAAATTTACTAATTGGCCATGTTTCAGGGAGAATGATATATTTTTTCTCTCAGTAGCAATAACTATTAATTTCTAAAAGTCTATGAAATACTGATTAAGTAGCCATGATAGGAGTACTTGAAGGATCACTGTGACATCTTTCATTTCTAATGTGGTCCCATGCTTTATAACTGGAATGCATGGCATGGAAAAAGTTTCCCTCTGTATATATAGTTAATTAAAATGAAAGGGCCAAAACAAATTTCTTAAAAACCGTGAGTGGAGACCCCTGACTTTCAGCCAATGAAATACATTATTTATAACCTATCTGTGGCTCAAATGTTTGCTGGGAGGAGTCACAGGAAGTGGTAAAGTGGAAGGACAGTGGTTACCCTATGCCATGTGACTGTTTCAGCACTAACATTTGAGCAGTAACCTGAGAAGAGTTACAGTGAGAAACACCTGGGTAGGACAATAGTATTTCCACTTGAAGAACTATAATCTTATGCAAATTGCCTACCTTCTGTGGTCTATTTTCTACTAATCAGGAGGGATAATGATACAGTATTTCATAATTCATTATTAAGGACACCAGAAAATATAAATCTATCAGGATTTTTTCTATACTAGTGAGAAAAATCCTGAATTCAATTTGATTTTACTACTGACAACAAAGATGAAAGAATATATTACTTTATATTAATGTCAAATTCATATTACCATCAGATCCAGCTACTTCAAGTACAGCTAAATCCAGGTGTTCAAATGACAGTTCCATGATGCTGCCTTTCCAAATTTTGAAGGCACTTTCCTTTGTCCTGGTCTAATTTCTAGACAAGCTATTTCTTTGCTCTTGTCAACAGCTCCTGGGATCTTCAAGCTCAGAACATCTTTGCCTCCCTACACAGCAAGAGCACCTTTCATAAATTCCATCAGAAGTCCCGAGGGTGTTTTTCACCGGCCTAGTTTGGTCAAGTATCCTTTTCCATAGGAGAGAGATGAAATGAATAAACTAAAGTTGGGCAAGGTATGGGCCTTTAAAGAAATGCAGGATTTGCAAAACTAAAAACCAAACCAATACAACAAAATAAAACCAACAACTTCATTGTAATAAATAAAATGTCCAGAAAAGTGTCTGGCACAGATTAGCTATTTCACAAATGCATATTTATAATTAAAAAGAGAGCCTAGGTTTTTAAGCTCTCAATATACAAAGCTACTAGCTTGTGGCCACATATAAAAGACTACACCCTGTTTACCCTCGGGAAATCTCTAGTTACAACAGATTACAACTATGATGTTTGATATAACTGAATTTTTGAAATAGAGACTATGCTGCATTTTAAGAGAATAAAACCAAACAAAATTAAACAGAATAAAGCCAATCAAAACAGAACAGTGAAAGCGATAGAGGACTTCAAAACAAAATTATAGGAAATCGATAATGGCTGCCATAATACCTCTTGTTATTTTCAAAATAACTGTGCATACCATCAGATACATTTAAATCAAACCAAATAAAACAGAAGAAACCCAATCAAAATAAAACAGTGAAGGCAATACAGGATTTCAAAACAAGATAATAGGAAATCAACAGTGGCTACCATAGTGCCTCTTGTTATCTTTAAAATAGCTTTCCATACCATCAGGCCTAATAAAATCAAATAGGACAGAATAAAACCAACCAAAACAAAACAGTGAAAGTGATGCACAAAGAAAGCCAATGATTTTTCCAAAGAACCTGAATGTAGTCTAAGTTAATGACGGTTTTGTAAATAATTTTTTATGGCTTATCCTAAATTGTTCCATTATACTGGAAATGTGACTACAGGCCAAACAGGCATTTATTCCCATCTGGTACAATCAAATAGAATATCTCTCATCCAAATTATCCCCAGCAACAATATAAAGTGTAATTATGATGGTTGACATCCCTACAAGAGTAAATGCTTCCTAAAACATTAGGGATATTTGTTCATGACAGACTATGTTGTTTATGACAGAAACATGCTGTTATGATGTGTGAGCACATCAGGAGTTATGACAGTGTGCTTCGTTTTGCCTTTATGAAGGATCTATTTCTGTGAGTGTGCAGCTTTTGGATAAATAAAGGGAAATTAATTAGAACCCACCAAATAGAGAGAAGGCTAAATTCAGTAACTTAATTTCTTTTAAGAACCTCAACTTGAAGAATAAGCATTTGTTTTGATTTAAAATTCCCATGAATTCTAAACATCTAACTCATTAGCATATTTTAACTATTGAAGGGTTTCATTTACCTTTGCTTTTTCTCAGAGCTATCACAAAAACAAAACAAAAGGGTTATATTATCCATGATGACTTAAATGCAATAATAATTTGAATAATCTTTCTTTTTTATTTTATCAGTTAACATTGATCTTCACATTTATGAGAAAATGATTTTTCTCAATTTGCATTCACTGTGTATTAATCACTCTCAGCAACCCAATTGTAGTCCTGCAAAGACGTTTGTCCTGTTATTTGAGAACTGTCTGTGGGTTTTTTTGGGGGGAGGAGATTATGTCAAAATTTTAAGAGACAATTAGAGCCTTTACATTTCTCTGAGAGAATAACAGATCACACTTATTTAAAGATAAGTGGTCATTTGAGTGGGGCCACCATGTTTCACTTTTGTTAAGATTTATCAACAAGAAATCATTAACAACATGCAACTTTTAGGACATTCCATTAACATTCCAATCAAATAAATTGAAATTAAGGGTCACTACTATAATTAAGTCAAAAAGTACACTTATAATTTTCAGTAATGAAGTTCTTTCTGTTACAAGAATTTAAAGGCTAATCTGGTCATGTGTGAAAGGCATCATCATATTCAAATTCTAAGTATCATGAAACTTAAATCCCTCAAATGTGAACCCCCAAAATGCCAACTTATGTAATATAATACCCAGGAAACTAAAAGAGAAGGATAACAAGAGACGTGAAAGGAGACAGAGTGGGATCCCAGAAGATGCCATCATAGCAATTCCTGTGATCCCTGTGTGGTGGTGAAAAACAGGCAGAAAGGCAACAAGAGGAGGAGGCGAAGGAGCCGTTTATCTTTGAACATTGCTGTAAAGGTCCATCCTCTTGACACTGATGTCCTGGTTCCCATTCTGTTATCTCATTTAATAATGAGTTAAACATCATCAGTGAACTCTCTCTGTCCAGAATTCACATCCTCTACTTTTTTCCTGATCCTTTAATTCTTAGTCATTTGACCCATGGTGCTTTTAATGTACTGACTTTTGACTCCCTTATTCTGCTTCCTCTCTCTTACTTCACTGCAGCCACTCACCAGTGCTTAACTTTGAATGACATGAAACTATTAGTATCATCATGAAACAGTCCCCGTTTCCCTTATTCCCATGTGTGGAGCACATGCAAGGTTCCATTCCATTCAATCATCATAGCATGCGTACAGCCTTCCCCACTAATTAAATACAATTGTGTGGATATATTTTCTTTGTTGTAATCTGTGGCAATGTCTCATTCTCTATAGGCATGGAGTGTATTTGCTAAATTGAAATACAAAGATTTAAAAATTAAAAAATGTTCTACTTGGGAGGCTGAGACATGAGGATCACAAGTACAAGGAAAGCCTGAATAACTTAGACTGCCTCGGAAGAAAAGGAAGGAAGGAAGGAAGGAAGGAAGGAAGGAAGGAAGGAAGGAAGGAAGGAAGGAAGGAAGGATTAAAAGTAATTTAAAAATCTATTTTTAAGTCATAACTGTGTTCCAATTGTGCTGTTGCTCATAATTAACTTTTATAGACCACTAAAGCATTCTGAATGCAACTTTTCTCATCTTTAAAAGGTAAATAACAATAATACCACCCTAAAATGAAATAAAATGGCAAATATATATATATATATACATTATACAAATATAGTATACAGTGACACACAATAAGTGATTTCTTCTTATGTTTAACAACTCTTACATCATCCATTCTTTTAATATATGTTATGCTCAATTTCTATGTTTTGATTTGATGGATTAAAACTTTTGGAGTGTACTACACTAATCAAAATAAACCGTCTATCATATCCCTTCAATTTGGTATATTTGAAGAGTGTTTATGTCAATAATTACTTATACTGGGGCCTGGGATATAGCTCAACAGTACAACACCTGCCTCACAAAAACAGGTTCTAGGTTTGATTCCTGGAAGAAAAATTTTAAAAAATAAAATAAATAAAAAGGAATTAAAGAATAATTTCTTATATTACTAATAATTTCTATTTTTAAAGAAAATGTTAATGACAGGAAAATAGTATTCAGAATACTTTTCATGTTTCTTTTAAAAATTAAGACTTATTCAAGATGTTATTTGAAAGCATCTATAATATTTAAAAAGGTAACACCTGATTTGCATAGACAGTTCACTTACTATGTGCTATTTCATTTGGCCTTTATTATACTTGAGCAATTGAAAGACTTACAGATGGTAAAATTGGCCAAGGGTATACAGCCACAAATAAAGAAAAATAGAAAGAGGAATCAAGAAACTTATGAATATAAAACCTGACACATTGATATAAATTCTAAATATTATACAATATATATTTTTACTGTAAAACTGAAGGTTAAAGTTCATGCAGGAATGACAACATCCCTAGTGAAATAGAAGTGTTCCTTAACTCAAAAGAATGCATGTCCTGATCAGTAATGTGGAGATCATTATTTATAATAGCACTTACTGGTAAAGAGAAAGGAGTGAAACCTTAGACCGGCACTCAGCTGTGACTAAGGCGGGTTTATTTCTGATCCCGGAGCCCTGGAGTGGAAGTCATGCAGTGATTCAGAGCATTGTGATGGGCCAGCTGTCCGTGGTCAAAGCTGTCCTGTGTGGTCAGCGCCACCCTGCCAGAGGGGAGACTCTCTGGAGCCTCCGCATCACGTATTCACCGACACACCTGACAGTTTCAGTGCTAATGACCGAGGAGCATGCGTTTAATTTACCTTCACTGTTTTGAAGACAGTTCCGGAGTACCAGAGCGCATATGAAATGCCATACTGGGTCCAGTTAGTGACTCTTTGGCTAGTATTCTGTATTACCTGTATTATAGTTATCTAGTAGCTTATCTATTACTTTCCATAATGTGAGAACCTAGTGGCAAGGGTCTATTACATTCATCATCTCACCATGTAGAAAAATGTTTGCTACATAACAGCTGCTTAAAAAGCATTCACTGGCTGAATGTACAGTGTGACATTATTAATCTGTGATCCAGGCTAACCACGTGTAAGAAAAATAAGTTTGTGTCTAACAATAATGAAAACAACAAAGGTCACTAATCTGAGGAGTAGTCTTCCAGATTTAAGTCACAGACTATTTGCTGATACGGTCCGTGGTCTACCAATAGTACCATTTTAAAGCCTTAAATTGAAAAACTAAATTTTTCCTTCAGTGTTGTGAGTGGTATTTACATGAACTGTGACAACCCCATGCCTAAAATCTTCAAATTGTTCTTCATAATTACATACTTAAAGGGAAATAATAAGCATATTTGTATCTCAATATCTGGATCCTGACCTACAGAAAAGAGAGGTAGAGTATTATTTTATATCTAGAATGGAAAGTCAGGAGTCTTTCAAAACGTGACGCAGTTGATTCCATGGAATATTGTCAGACCAATAAGAGATGGCGAAGAACTGTTATGGACAGTATAAATATTCTGAGCCGTGGGCATCATTACCAGCTGATATTTGGTGTCCTCAGGACCAGCTGTTCAGGAGCATCCCGGGCCAGAGCCAGGCACAGTTGAGACTGATCTAACTAAAGACTGCCACAGGCTCTTCTGAGCGATGTCGGTGTTAGAAGAAAGTCGACCATTTGCTCAACAATTATCCAATGTCTACTTTACGATACTTTCACTTTTTTGTTTTAAGCTTTTTGTAAAAATCAGTCTTGCCATCCTCAGTCATTTCTACATTGTGAAAGGCAACCGCAAGGAAGCAGCAAGGATAGCAGCTGAATTTTATGGAATATCCCAAGGACAAGGTATGTTCCTGATAATACTCTTCTATTTGAATTGAGCTTACTGTTTGACCTGTGGAACAATAAAAAGTCACATTTCCTTCAAAGTGAATATTTTGTAGTCTTCTATAAAGGAAAATACTTATCATTCACTTCATTGCTTCATAAAACAGAAAATTACTTTTCCTTGTAAAAATTTGGCTTAAAAATCAAGGTATCATTGAAAATTAGATTAATGAAAATATACTATATATTTTGTATTAATAAATATTTAAACATAAGCATTTCATTTGCCAAATCATGGTTTTAGAGATTAGTTTTACAAGTAACTGATTGTATTTCAATTGTCCTTTAATATGTACTAGCATTATATAATTGTAAATCAAATACTTAACTATACAGAAAATATTTTTATTAAAATAGAAGACTTAAAGATTTTATTACACATAATTTTGTAATCTGATTCTAAAATACAGCACAGAAATGAAGATTTATGGCATGTGTTTTCTTAATGAGATTGTTATTGTTTACTTAGTTTGTGAAAAATCAATTATAAAAAGAAAAGAACACAAATTGGAGTCAGGGTTATAACTCAGTGGCACAAGGGCTTGCCTGGCAAGCACAAGGTCCTGAGTTCAATTCCAGGTACCAAAAAAAAAATTCAAAAACATTTATATGTGTACAGTCAAGTACACCTGCATCTGTTAGAAGAAATTGAAGCATGAGGTAAAATGAAAACCAGTAATATGAACCATGGCCTTCAAAGTGTATAATACCATTTACATTTTATTGGACCAATAGTCTATGTAGTAAAAATGATTCAGATGGTGGGGTTCAAAGTGTCATCTTAATTTCTTATGGTCTTTCAATTCCTTTTTTATTGGAGATGAATCAAAGTATGCGTGAACATTTTGTAGCCCAAATGTCTCTAAAGCAATTTAAATTTTCAGAATCAAAATGCAGTATTGCACAATTGGAAAGTGGTGATTTTTTAAAAAGAGCACTCAGTAGAAAGCCTACCTTCTTAATATCTATTTTCTCATATTTTTCAATTTGTGACATTATTAATGTTAAAGACTAGGTTACTCTATTGATAAAATAAAAATCAAGTAGAAAATCTTTTTATCACATGTGAAGTAGATAAAATACTTTTTTCTGAGGAAGTTTGCTTTTGTGAAAAATGAGGAATTTCTGTACTCAAAGCAAGGACAGTTTAAATGCCAACATGAGATTCTGCCAAGGAATATGAAAACTGGAGCAAATGGGCAATATCCAATCCTTAATCCACCACAGTTACTTCAGAACAGGGAGTAATTGTGTTTAAATATAATGTCTTTACTACTATGTGATCCAACTAAAAATTTTTTTAAAGTCTTTCAATGAATATAGAAAATTAGATTGGAAAACAGGTAACAAGACCATGAGGCAGTAAAATTTATCCTCATAACATACTGTAGCTCATTACTTCATAGTTAGATCTTGTCTATATATTATGAAAATTGTCTCAGGTAAAACAGTGAAATATTGACTAAAAGAGGAAGCATTTTTTGTGTTGACAAGGATTTTAGAGGATGCTACAGAAGCTCGTTTTTGTAAATATTTACAAATAAGAGGAGAGTCACGGTGAGGGTATCGCCCCTCAGTAGAGGGCTTGCTAGTGTGTAAGAGACTTTGGGCTCCAAACCCAGCACCATGCCAAAACAAACTAACAAATAAATAAATAAAACCCGCAAAGGCAGTCATTCCCTCTTTAGCATAATCTCGTCATGCTTATGCAGGAAGTTCATGGAAATATATGAAACATCTGCCATGGTCATGTGTACTCTTAGGTTACTATTTTAGGATATGATAGAACTGTAGGATTTTGTCCCAAGATGGAAAAAAGAAGGAAATCAATACTCACTAAAAGAAAATGCATTTTGTGGAACTGTAAAATGGGAACCAAGCTTTTAACAACTTAGTGTTTTCCTGATATTAGGACTATTTAACAAAATTCTCTTTCCTGGTATCATCATCAATCTATATATTTGAGAATAGAATATACAACTATATATTTTTTCAGTATAACCATAATTAGAACCCAATTTTATAAGAATAAATCAAGTACCTTACAAAAAAATTAAAAAATTAAAACAAAAATTAAAAAATAATTCTTTCTTACTGAAGAAGTTATCATTTTTTGCCTCATACTTTTTCTTTTTTCCTTTCACTGTAATTGAATTTTTAAAATTTATCTATAGACTGACTAATTTTTGTTTAACCCACCAGTTTCCTCCTTCCTTGGAAAGATTATCACCTTCATCCCACTTTAGGTTTGTCATTCCTACTTGCAAGACTTAGCTAGGTTATGTCCCAATTTTTCGGACATGGAGTTGCCAAATTCTATGAAATAAGAGATGATGTGTGTGTTTTCATGTCTTTCACAATCACAGAAGACCCTGTTGACAACATTCTGGATGCCCTCCCTAGGAGCAGTAGTGCTTTGATATGAAGTAAAACAAACACTTGGTTTTTCTTGATAGTAATGCATTGTATGAGCTAAACATAAGCTCATTTTTAAAAGCACTTGCCAGTGAAGTTGAAACCAAAGTATTATACACTAGAATATCAAGAAGCTAAGTGGTAATTAAAATGGCTTAAATTACTTCCTCCATGATCCCTTTGTGATGCCAATGAACTTTACAAATCTGACCTTACATCTCTCAAGATGTATACACCCTGCCATCATATTGAAGGAGCCTTTTCTTTACTATGCTTTCCTATTTAACTATCTCCTTTACCGTTCTTGTGGTTAAATATCCGATTGTAGTTTCTATGTTTTAGAGTTCAAACCTGTTTTTAATGTCAGCGCTATACGTTAAGATTAAACTAACAAGTATTGAAATGTATTTTCAACTGTGATACTAAACATTTGAAACAATGAGAATACATTTGAATGTATTCACATATTGAATGTGAATATTAATTCAGGAAAATCATTCCAAAGCCTTAGAAGAAGCCATGAACTACTAAAATCTAAAGGACAAAGGACACATCAAGGCACAGCTTCTGTCTCCTGTTATGGACACTGCTTTCCAGCATCTATATTGGACTCTAAAGAAGTTAAGCAGTTTTACCTTCAAGTATGTAGAGTCAGTTCTATGCATCTTAAGGCAATGAATATACAGGATATAAGAAAGAAATGTATTACTGTCATCCTTGAGCAATTTATATTCTAATTGAGAAACTGAGATGGCCACATGCAATGACCACTTTCAGATGTACTAAATGCCAAATGAATCTAAAAAATGAAAGGGTCAATTTCAGGTCTTGTTATAAGATGGGGACCTAGACTGATTTGGTGGTGATTTTGTGAAAAGAAAAGAAGGAACAACACCAAAAAAAAAAAAAAAAAAAAGGAAAAGATCAATGAATGAATCTGATTAGCTACACAGGCCCTATATTTCCTAGCCAAGGCCACTTCTGAGAGATGAACCCTCACTGCTTGGTGAATCTTGTGGGTCACCTATCTCTACTGTGAAATAGTAAGGTAAATCAGAAAGTTGTAGAGCTGGAATCTGATTTCTAGACTTACTTTTGATTTATTTAATTTCCCTTTTTTCTTTCCTTTCTTTTATAAATAGCCAAGTAGACTTTGATTATGCTTTGGCTCCACAATTAAAAAAAAAATTGTGCTGGATTGCCCTACAAGGTGTTTCAGTCCATCTGACTTTGTTTAGTACTTATTTTAAATTAGTATATTTGCATCGTGGTATTAATCTACATAGTTATTCTGTGCTCTTTGAGTTATAATGCCTCTGATATATAAATTTTCTATAGTTTGACTGATATATCAGGTTCAAGACCCTGAAATGCCTTGGATCAAATATGGGATTGTGAAAACTTCTCAAGATAATGAGTTCTTGTCATACTACTTGAGATGTGATCTCATGGCATTCAACTTTGTGAGGTACTTCTTTCATGGTTGAAATTTTGTGTGAAACAGACAATCATCTGAGGAAATGCTTTTGATTATGTTTTTGTAAGTTTGATTTAAGGGTTGCAAGCAAGCATACAATTATTATTTTTGTGTTTGTCATATCTACCCTTGACCTCTGGAAATAGGATATGCCGATTTAAGTCAAAATACAGAAGAATTTATCATTTTGGAGAATCATGTGACCAGACTAGGAAAAACATAGAAGTTAATATAACCTCTTTTATTTTCCTCGATCAGTAACACCCATCCTCAATTTAAAACAAACTTGGAAAGAATTTAACTTTACAGCATAAGCCAGCAATGGTAGCAGCAACCTTTAGTACATCATTGCATGTGATTTTTGATGCTGCTGTGTTGATTCTGCATAAGTTATACTAGGACCATTTCTCAACATTTCAGCAATGAAAAAATCAACATAACTCTTCTTTTGAGTATAACAAAAATAATCATGCTATACTCAAAATTGCCACCAAAATTTCTTTTTCAAAAGAAGCTTCAGTTTGTCCAAGCTCTATTATTTTTAGAACTGCCAGAGAACTTTTTTGGGGAAGAGATTATTGTATCTTGTGAATTAAAAATGAAACTTGGGAAAGAAGTTCCATGTTTAGAAATAACTGTCAAATTTTAATGTGTTTTTACCTTTATTCTTCTATATTTGAGGAATACATGAATATTTTAAGCTAAATAACATAGTGGTCATTCAGGAGGGATCACTTTTTCTAGAAATATTATCACATATTTTTGTTTCTCTCATTTGACTGCTTTCTCATATTATTTACAACATACATAATTATCATATATGTATTTTCAATCAAAGGTAGTATGTTGCCTTTAAAGATAAAATGTACTAAAAACCTACAATTTCTTTCTTTAAAGGGTATATAGCCTAGTGAAAGCCAGACAGATAACTAATACTATTTTACAAGATTTAAAGAAGGTACTTTAGAAGTACAAAAAGAGTATAGAGCTAAAATTAGTTCTGCCTAGGTTATATAATTTAAATAAAAGTTGCCATAATAATATACATGCTTTTTCCCTACAACTGTACATGCGTTCTTATTCATAATACTCAAAAGACTTCCCAATTGCTTGTGTTTGCTCCTTATTAATTTATTTTCACTTTTCCATCAGTTATTTCTAAGTCATATATATCTTGCCTAAAGTTTATGTAAGGCTCAGTGTTTTATTGTTAAATGAATTGATTTTCTAGAAAAGGACAAGTAGAATTTATCTACTAAGTTTTTGGAAAAAATGATAAATATTTTGGTACTTATTTAATGTAAGTTTTGTGTATTATGATAGATGACCTTGACATAATCTACTCAAAGTTTTTATATAATAAGAATAGTAAAGGAGTTAACGCTGTCATAATAATATAATTTCTCACATTATCTCTTTTAGAAGACAATAAATTATTAAAATGAGCTTTTTTATTCATTGACATACCAATGTAGGTCTGTATTTAACTCAATCCAGTTAATACTATTATATTCCTAGCATAGTGTTATACGCTATATGTATACATACTAATATTTGGGTATAATATATAATTTCTAGATGCAAAATATATGTTTATATGTATTTATTTAATGCATATAGTATACGATTTGTTTTTTGAGTAAAATGAGAAGACATTGGTGAGGGAAGTCAAATTTTCTTATGTACAATAACCCAACATCAGCAAGTAGAAAATCATAAGATATTAATGAAAAATAGCAAATTTTGTAATTGCTGCTTTCTTAGAAGTCAAGAGGGAAGGGATTGAGGTTAACTGAGCATAGAAGCACTTCATAGAGAAGAACTGACAGTAGAAATGTAGACACAGAGCATATTTGGTTACACAGAAGTAGAAAAGAAACCAAAATGAATATAAAGAAAAAAAAGTATAGAAGGTGGAATTTGGAAAAGAAACCAAGATGAATATAAAGAAAAAAAGTGTAGAATGTGGAACTAACAAAGCTTGGTTCATCTGGAGCAAAAGTTGAAGTATAAATGTTTAAAGATAAAGATACACAAATGAGTCTGGTCAGAGTCAATAGGGAAAATAAAGACACATTTTCTCAAATCATAACCCCAAAAGTAGATGGTTCCATTAAGAGTGTTCTAATGTCTTTACTGAGTTCAGCATATGAAAATCATTAACTAATGGTGGAAATAATTACCATCCAGAGTATTTTATAAAATCCTTGGTGTAACGATTTAATGTATCATTATGTGCATTTCATGAGTTACATGTCAGAGAAGATGGAATACCTCCCGGACATCAGCTCAGGGACGTACCAGCTCAGAGAGGCTCCGCAGATCACGTGAACCACATTTCAGTGAAAGAAAATTGTCATTAAAAGCAAGTGGAGAATTTAAATCATCTCTTCTTCC
>PVJX010005534.1:0-26402 GCA_004027295.1 Dolichotis patagonum | reverse complement strand
ATTTTCTCAGCAAAGCTACATAACAGACCATAGACTTTTAAAGGATGGGATTACTTAAAAAATAACAAGTCAGAGAGGGAGAGGTAAAAGGGCCTCGTAAATTGATAAATTTTTAGTGCTGAAACAATTTTCCAGGAATGAGTAAACAAGTTTACTTTGTGGAATGTAGGCTACGGGAAAACATACTAGAATACTGTTTTTTCAACCCTAAAAGCCCTATTAATTTCTGTGGGGCAGGATATTGAAAATCTCTCCTCTAAATAAATTTAAGAATTTGATAGAAGAATGTTAGGGACTGAAAATCTTGGATGGTGTGAGGGGACAAAGTTATCATCAGCTCTTTTCATTTCTTTAAATAGAGAAACTACTTTCATAAATCTGCTTCAGTTGAGCTTTAAGAGAAAGTTTCATCAAGGAAAGGCATAAAATAATCTTTGAAGCAGGACTGTCCCCATTTGTTTAAGACATTGTCCCAAATATGTCCATCACTACAGAACCAAACTATCCTGTGATATGAGTCAGGATTGAACAACCTTTCTACATTCTTTCCTAGGGATTAGAGCAACAGTCAACATGTGGGGCCCGCCAGGAATGTGCCTAACTATGTGAAATGACATGAAGGCAGCCTTTCTCCACTAGGGCAACTAAAATTTCCATGTCACCATTACCTACTGAGTAAAATAGAAACTTTCAGAAATACACATACTCTTTCCAGAAGGCTTATCATCTTACACTATGGGCAGAGTACAAACAAACTGAAATTTGACACTGAAATGCCAATTGCATTCTTAAGTAGAAACCCTGGCTCAGATAAATGAAAGCTGACAATGATAAAATTAAACTGAATCCTCACCCATTGATAATCTGCTCTTCATCTTCATAACTCTGCAAAATTCTTTGTTACTGGAACAAATCACGCTAGACTGACAGAGTTGTAGGGGGAAATGCCCTTCTTCTAAAGGAGGTTGAAACACTGTGATAATAGTGAATTAATAGCCAAGAAGCCATAATGACTGTGAATCGACTCCTCATAACAACCAAAGGCATCTCCGATGAACCACTGAGGGAACTTATGGGGCACATGGGTTTTCCAAAGACTATCTTATCCACTGGAGAAATGATTATGTCTATTGTCCATCAAGTCAAAGCAAAAACTAATTTTAGAATGAAATGACGAAACAAATATATTTCTAAATTTAGAAGCTCTTGTGTTGGTGACCCAGGATGACAAATTTAGAAAAGGAAAACTTGCTATCTCCCTTTACGTTGAAATCCACAAAGTCACAGATACTATTGAGTCTGAGAAAGAATGAATACATCTTCATAGCAATTCTCCAAGAGCTAAAAGAAATAAACTGAATGAAGATTTCCCCCTCTCTCTTCTCCTCTCTTCCTCACCTGTATAGTTATGGTAAATTTGCTCATCTTGTAAAATCTACTGTAGGAGTGGTGTTTATGGTTACTTACCATTGCTGGAAGAAACTAGTCAAACAAGACTGGGAAGAAAAAATCTCTTATAACATGAATGTAAGTCCTAAAACAATACTTGCCTGTCTAATGAATATGATATTCCAAGAATGTGAAAGAGAGGGAAATCTGATTAAGTTCCACATAAGATCCACTGGAATGAAAGATATTTCAAAAACTGTTTACTTATGAATTTTAATGACAAACATTTTTATAATCATTTAAAGCCTAGTGCATACTCATAATTCCTGTGCACTGGGAAGCTGAAATAGGAGGATCCCAGGCTTAAGATTAGCCTGGGAAACTTTAATGATTTAGTGAGACCCTATCTCAAATAAAAAATAAATAAAAATAAAAATAAAAAATGATTGGAAGAATAAAATATTTTTAAAAATACATACAAATGACCACAGATTTGGTTCTATGGCATTATAATAAATTTTTTAATTTTATGTGTTTTGAATAATAAAGTAGTGCATAAAAGAAAAATCACCTTATAATTAGCCTGACACTTATGAGGAATATGTGATTCTTGCCAGTACTTGAATGGAGACTGAACTCCAGTGGGATAAGTAGGTCTTTCAAAACTGCTGTCATTTTTGAGAAGGAAATTATAAGTGTACTGGATAAAATGCTATCTTCTGTTCCGTAACATAACTGTCTATGGTATGGAGGAGAACAATGCTTTACATATTGAAGAAAGCTTGCAAATATTTGTAAAATGAATAAAAAAACATTAATAGGAGAAATTGGAGGCTTAAATCACATTGCATATAGACTAGTAAGTTGCCCAGATGAATATTGTTCTAGCTTCTTTTAACTATGTGATTGTAGGCCTCAGTTTCTTCATCATTGAAATGGAAGTAATATGAATTTTTTATGAGATATAATTTGTTAGCACTTGCCAGTGTCTGGCACATAGTTAATATTTCATAATTGTTAGCTTTTTATTTCATACTTTAAAATTTTTAAAGGCTATAAAACTGGCCATAATTGATTAATGCTAAGAAACTACCAATAAGAAAAGATAACAAAATTACAATAACTATTTTTCCAAGAAGTTGCTAAAAGGACATAGTAATACCAGGACATATCTATTAAGCATTTGCTTTATTTGAGCATCATGTTAACTTGTTATGTAGGTGGTTTCAAGTCTCAAGTGGTCAGTTTTAAGTATGTGTCACTCTTACAATAATCAGTGGAA
Organism: Dolichotis patagonum; assembly: GCA_004027295.1. Lineage (NCBI taxonomy): Eukaryota > Metazoa > Chordata > Mammalia > Rodentia > Caviidae > Dolichotis > Dolichotis patagonum. Next base: position 23,731 of record PVJX010005534.1, on the reverse strand, counting down.
ACTCTGGAAAGGCTAGTACATTGTCACCTCTCCCCACCCCCAGTAAGTAACTGGAAGAAACAGAATTTCAAACCAGATCCTATTGAGTGCTGAGCTTTTACTTGTAACCAGTGGCCTCTTCCCCAGCGTGGTATTTCATACTATGAAGGAGCGAGTGTCTAACTCGCTCTTGATCAAGTCTCTGTGCCATCTATGTGCTTCACCCCCGGTCTTTTCTCTACAGCAGGAGGGAGATCAGCGAATTTTAACTATTTAAGAAGTCTAAAGTTTGCCATAAATAAAATCAAAATATGGAGGCCTTTTAATGCCTTTAAGACTCAAGACATTCCTGTTACTATTCATAGTTATACATTTCATGAAAGAAGGCAAGACACGCGGCAGCATCTCATGGGATTAGAGCAAAGTGGTGCAGAGGTTGGCTGGTGGTCCCAGGACTGAGACAGAACGTCCCAGGACTGAGGTCTGGTTGAGAGCTGGAAGTTGCCAAAACTTCTTCAATGATCTTCTTGTTTCAAAGAAGTAGTTTTTCACAGAAGTTCTTTGAATAGAAATATTGGCCTAGACAAATCTAGTAAAAACAAAAACAAAAACAAAAACACAACAACTCCTCTGGCTGTATTACTGCAAAGCCTAGGTTGCTGTATGAAAATTGTAATGACTTTGTCACAGCGTGCTATTAGCGGCAAACTACTGCTTACTTTTTGATAGTCCAAAATGACAGCTGAAGCTGCTTAACATCCAGTATATCAAAGCACCAGCTATTAATGCTCTCTACCAAGCCATCCTTTAAAAAAGCCTCATGTTATTTTATTTTATTTTCTCTTAAGCCTTGGCAGATGAAAAGGGAAAACAAAGAACAATGACGACATTAACTGTGAAGAGCTGAGTCAGCTAGCTCAGGGATTTGGCTGTTTCCTTTCTGCCAGCTGGTCTCTCCAGAATGTGACCAAAAAAACCCAAACCAAAACAAAACAAAAGCACCACAGTTTTTCTTTAGATATATCTAACTAAAAGCTTTTTTCTTCTTTTGAGAAAGAGGAAAGTAACCTGTCTTTTAGTAAACAAAATCTATCTGGAAACAAAGATACAGAATTATTTCATAGAATTAAAAATCTTATTAAAGTCTGATGCATATTTTAAATTACTTGGGGTGCTATGCAAAGCTTTGCAAAGTGTCCTTCCAAGCTATAGCTGCTGGGAGCAGTTGTCTGTTTATTGAGACACTGCAAAGACAATCTGAGGTGGCTATTCCTTTATTCAGAAAATAAACTTTAAAAGAAGTTTAGCTTTCTCTCTTCCACACGTAACCATTAAACTGTAAATCTTACAGCTGGGCAAATATGGTAATCAAAACAACAGGAAATTAAAGCTGTTAGTTGAAGAAAACAAAACAGTAGCTTTTTCCTACAGATGTATAGACAAGTGTGAATCTCACACTCAAGCCAAAAATGAAGCTTTGTGTCTGAAAGCTTAACACGAGTACAATGAAGGACAAAGAACTTTCTCCAAGTGGGAAGTCTTGTGGAGACTTCTCAACTTGAGAGAATTTCTGAATAACAACAGTATGGGACAACCTCTAAAATTTTTAAGACATAGCTCAGTTTTGCTTAAAAAATAGTAAAGGTGATACAGTAATGGCCATGTGTTTTTTGACATGGTAGAAATCCAGTCGTGTATGATAATAGAGTAGTTATGGTCTAACAGAATTGCTGCTTTATAAAAACAGTTATATATTAGATGTTTTTAAAGCTATGTTTATAGCTAAGGAAAAGACCACATATATTTATATTTTATAAATATGTATCAGAATATAAATACAGTTGTGTTTTAGATGTTGAATATTAAATAGCTTTTAGTAAACTTTTGAGTTTTTTTCATACTATATAAACTTATTAATTAAAGAAATCTCTTTGGAAATAAGCTAATCATCTCCTATAACAAATTTTTCACACAGTACACTTTCTTAACTTGAGGTACTTCTATGTGTTGGGTTTCCAATAAATATGTGGTTAATATTATACACAGAAAAGTAAAAAATTAAAAAAAAATAAACTTCTTCTGCACAGACTGTTGTTTTTTTAAATTCCTGTAATTTAACTCTTGACATTTCCTGTTCCCAGGTCGTGACTTAACGTGCCCTATTTCACCTGTTCTGTTGATAACACTGATATCAGAGTCTTTTAACCCAGAGATGGTAGAAATGAGACTGGTCTAAATATTGCAAACACACACTCCTGCCTAGGCAGTGCTTTATTGGGAGAGAAGGGAAGAAGCTTTGGGAAAGGTGGGGCTTTTGCTGAAGGGAGTCAGCAACTGATCCAGAGAGTGATTAAGCTACTGCTCATAGAATAAATGCAGCAGTAGGTGTCCATTGATTTTCTGGGGTGGGCAAAATTCTGGTTATTGTCATTGATCAGGGACATAGTTTCAAAAGATGTTTCTTCTTGTGATGCACTTGGACCAGTGGGAAGTCAAAGTTAACTCATCCTCAAGGCTGTTGAATTTTCATATATCTGGCATCATCATACTGTGCAGTGCATCTCAAACTCGTATTTGGTAGGCTAACAGGTGGCCAGTTATACTCAGTAACTGATGAATTACTCCTACAGCTAGTGCGTAGACATAAACATCATCTTGGCCTTATGTTAGGACTGAAGGAATCTAAGTGTTTAAGCTACTGAAAAAGCACAAGTGTGGGGTAGAAGAAACATACCCACTCCAATAGGCAATTGGCCAAATTCCTTTCATCTTCATAAAATCAATGTTAACTCCTTAATCCAAACAAACAAATCTTTCTGTATTTTTTCTTAACTGGAATCAGTTCATGGCTCATAACATATTCACACATATTCTTCACATCTTAGTAACTCCAAGATTGCTTCCTTTTGGCAAAGAACACAACTTCTTCACTTTTTCATCTTAAATGAATATATTTTAGTTCTTCATCTATTATACTAAGTGAATCTTAGAAGAATATTAAACACTTCACAGAAAATTAGATTCTTAACATTGTGTTTCTCTCAGTATAGCAATCAGAAAACACAATTACCAGATATCAGAATAACTGAAAGGAGATTGCTCTTTTATCTCTAAGGCAGATCAGAACATTATTGAGTGTTAGAAAAAGTTACAAAAAGGGATATAGCTGATATAGAATTGAGAATCAATACCTGCTTAGAAACTTTTCAACTGTGGGCTTTAGAATTTCATGGTTCAAGTCCCTTTGTGTGTTACACCTATGCTCCAAATCCTTTAGTACCTGTTTGTTCACAAAGTGTAGGAGTAATTAATCACACAAAAACTAGAAGCTGTACTTTTGCCCATGCATGCAACTAGCTGATTCATTCATAGCATAGACTTATAAAGAATGCAATGTAAAGAGTACTTTGTCTCCAGTGTTAGGATTCTGTTTTCTTGTAGTCACTGTAGCAACAGGGACAGAGAAAGCAGTGATCCCTCTCCATGGAAGGCCTCCTTTTGGCAGGCAAAGTACCTGCAGGATGCCCAGGACTGGTCTGCCAAAGTGGATGTGACACCAGCTCGACATGTGACAGTGACACGCGAGGCCAGTATATCTTGCTTTCTGTTCTTGAGATGTACTAAAGATGTACTCTTACAAATAAACTCAATTTTCAAGAATAAAATACACTCCCCAATTGCTGTCAGCACCCAGATCTCCTATGAGCGCATAATTGGTGATGATAAAACTGTCTGTAGCTAGACTACGGGAAACAGAAGGGATAGATATAAAAGTGTTCTTACATTAAGTCTTTATCCTTGGTGCATATCAAATGTTCTCCCTGAAGTTGTCAGACCAGGAAACACAGGTTGTTGATATCATTCCTTGTGTGGATTTGTGACCCGCTGAAAATTTCAAGCTACAGAAGTGTATGAATACAGGAAGAAAAGAGAATGAAAGGAGCAGGAGTCTGTCATTTTAAGAGAATAGTACACATCTTGGTCTTACATACACACCGAAGGGCAGTTGTAAATATGTCATTATAAACCCACTTAATCCTCACAAAAATATGATGTAGGTGCTGTTGATTATTAGATCTTTTTTGCCTTCCTTACTTTGTATTTGCTGGTTTAGATTTGTTTGCATGTGGTATTAAGTAGCAAAACAGTTCTTTAGAAAGAGTCAAAGTTAAAGTAGCCCATCTCTACTCCAGTGTTGCTTTCCTATTAACTGTAAGCATGGCTTAGAAGTTGCCATCTACCCACTCTGCTTCAGTTTCTTGATCTACAAAATAAGGAAATCAGATAAGATCAGTGAATATTTGTCCTTTTTAAAAAAATAATTTGGAAGCTCAGTTTACAAGCTACTGGAGTAGAAGTTGCATAGTTTGAAGACAGCCGTACAGGGCTGCACACTCTGCTGTAGCTCTATTGAACTAGTAAGACATTTTGCAGCCACTTATAAATCACTAAAGTGGAAGATATTTAAGTTCACCTTTAGCTCCAAAATAGTATGATCCTTTCATGTTATTTTGAATTTTAGGTTAATCATTTTTTGTACCAAAAAGGCTTTTAGCACAGAGAACCCAAGTTTCCTTTCCATGACTTTATTGTACCCATGACCCCAACCATCCTTTTCCAGAACTTGGAGAGTGTGCTCAACTAAACTGTCCAGAACAACTGCCCTGACTCACAAAATAGCATGTAATGACAGTTATTTGAGATCACTCTATGTGGTTTTGCTCACAATATTTCCTTTACTGACTACCTTTCAGGGGTCCCCCAAGGTCACTTGAAGCACACTGTCAGCAATTTGTTCCCTGGCCATTCCAGAGAGCTCCTCCATCTGCAATAGTCTCATCCTTCCCCCTCTGCTCATTTTCAATACTAAAGAAAATTCACAGGTCATCTTGGGCACTTTGTTCCATAAAAATGAACAGGCGTTCCTCAGCACAAATGAAAGAACTGGTCTCTTGCTGCTGTTAGATGTGAAGCAGAAATTTAGATTGGAGAGCATACTACTACAGCATGGAGAAAAGGGCCTCAAGGAAAGAAAAGAAATTCCTTCTCTTCTGTTGTGGTGTTTCCTCTCCTGTTAACCTCTTCCTCTGTTTTGAGATCATTTTGCCTGTGCTCTTCTGTGTTCATTAGCTACTTGCTATGGCCATGCACTCTGTTGATTTACTTACACCAGCACTGCTTTCTTTCCCTGAGTTGCTCTGCTCTGTGTGGGAAATGGCCAGAAGAGACGTCAGTGAAAGGTTTGGATGGCAGTGAGAAAGAGCTGCCAGTTCAACACTCTGAAGTTTAGCATAGGGAAAGAGCCAGGGTCTGTGGCTGCTTGCGTGTGTCACTGGTCATTTAGCAGCATTCAGATCCTAACCCTAATCAAATCTCTTTGACTTGTCTGTGTCTTGGGCCAGGTGTCTGTGCAGTTCTGTGATAAAGGGCACAAACTTCTCCTAAGGCCACTTACATCACTGAGTATGGAGACACTGATCAACACTGTTCTAGGTGTCCTCTATAAGTTCTGCTTCATCTTTCTTCCTGCACTTCACATCATACTGTAGTCAGGCAGCCTACAGTGACTTTGAGCCCAGTGTCAGAGACAGAGCCTTCTATTCAGCTCCTGTAGTGGTAGAAGTTACAACTGATATGAAAGAGCCTTTATTCTCTATCATTCTAAGTGGTCAAACCTTATTTGATCCGTTACTACAACATAAATCAGGTAGCACAAGAAAAGTTAATTACAGGCCAAACTCACCCACAAATACAACTACAAAAATGCTAAAACTATTAGAAAACCAAATTTAGCTTGGTTTGCAGAGTTGAGGCTCCTAAATACCACATTCCCCCGAAATGGGTACTCTAGTTCTGTATTTCTACTGAGATCTGTAAAATCAAGCACAGGTAAACTGCTGATCCAAGTAAAATTTATAAAGAAAAGCCATATACATTAAATTATAAAATCTTTCACTTCCATGTATCACATATTATGGTTTAAAAATAAAGCTAGTAAAGCAGGCATGGTAGTACACACCTTTAATACCAGCAATCTGGGAGACTGAGGCAGAAGTTTGAGCCCTGCCTGGACAATTTAACAATTTAGCAAGGTTCTGTCTAAAAACATTTAAAAAGTGTATTTTTAAAAAATAGTATATATTCCTAAATATTATATATTTGCTAAAGTCTATAGATCATCAAGTTCTATTTTCAATATTAGAACCATATCTTTTGGCTAGATTTTCTTAATTTGTTCTTTTACAATGGTGACTTTCTTTTTGTATCTTTCCTTTTTATAATCTCATAGCTTTCATGCCAACCAAATTATTTCAAGGATATGTTAAGAATAACAACAATAGTAAATATTTAACCAACTTATTCATTCATTATACAACTGCAAATTAATGTAGGTCAATAGTTAAAGTTTGTGATAGTCCTGCATGTTTTATCATATAGGTACTCAGAATTAAAATTGTATTTTCCTATCTTTTGATCTGCATGTAAATTTGTGTCTTTAAAACATTGTTATAGTCATTCAGTGTGGTTTTAAAGATTCTTAACTCAGATGCATTTTTCTTTTATAACATATAAAATATCTTACATATTTCAAAAAGATTTTAGCTCTTAATATTGGTAAATGCTTGGGAATGATAGAAATCATCTTTCAATAATAGCTAAACAAAAAATTGCTCTCCACTGTTAAAGTCTCCTGAACACTGGAGACAGATACATTTTCTCAACAGAAGCTCTTTACCATTTGTTTCAGGATCTACAGTGAAAACACATTTTATGAAACCGTACGATATATTCATTCAAACCATATTTATTAGACTTCATATCCTTGTAGTGTTTTTACTTATATCAATGTTGATAAATTGAAAAGACTTTCTTAAGACTTTCTTATACAACATTTATTCTCAATTCTTGCTCACACATTGTGATATAGTAATATTCACTACAGTGTTTAGGCCCTTATTTGTGTGGCCTTTAAAGACTCCAACCATGCATTCTATAAATTTGATTTTTTTTCTGACTTTTATGGCCATTCCTACACTCAGTTCCCATTAAGAGGGGAAATATCAGAGACCACAAGAGTGATACCTGTAGTTTTCCCAGCAACCTCTGTATAAGAAGTAAATGTCCCTTGAATCAGAGGTGAACTGTTGGGTAGCACAGATGTTTATGTCAGGTTTACCCTCACCTCACTCACATGCCTTCATTCACACCCCCATAGACCAACAAAATGTAGTCATTCACATTGAAATAAAACAATAAAAATGAAACAGGGCAAGAATGGGGTTCAGAAGTGAAACATCACTTCTCAAAAATGAATAATGTCCTATTCCAGATATGTCTTTGCAAGGGAGTAATTGTGATACCAATAGGTAAAAGAGAATATTAGGTATCATTGTGATGATGTAAGCGGAGGACTTGATAAGCCTTTTAATTGGAAGAAAATACTTGTTTAAGGATAAAAATCTTACATTTTAAAAAAGACATTAAAAATGGAATGGTAGAAGACTCTTGCCCCAAGGTAAAGAATTTAAAGGTTACATCAATTTAAATTTATGAACTGAACCTGTCTTTATAAGATGCAAATTTCCAAACTGTGTCTGTCAATATTTTAAAATTACTGTTTCTGTGATTATGATATCACCATTATGTTTACAAATAATCATCATCTTTTAGAGATAAATACTGAAATGTTTATGCATGAAATAGGGGCTTACTTCAAAATGATTCTAGAAGTGTTTATGAAAAAGTAGGTAGGTTATAGTCTAAACAAGATTAGTTGTCAGTTGAAACTGGATGATGGTTATGCAGATGTTTGAAATATTCTGTAGTTAAGTGTGGGAGAAAGCATCAACCAGAACTTTATATTCATATTTATCTTCTTTTTCTGACAGCAGAGAAACAGTTGTGTATGACTTAAATCCCATCAGAATAAACCTTCATAGACTTTTATTTATGGATCACTCACTAATTTGTCTAAATACAATTTCTTGGAAACAGTGAACTCTCTAAATTTGAGAAAAGGGATTCTGCCCCAAACACCTCCAGTTCACTATGCTCTTTTTTTTTTTAATACAATTGAGCATCCTGGACATATACTGAGTGAACTCAAACTGCTCAATTGTTTTCCCTAGTGAATTAACCATAAAAATTTCCTTCAGTTTCAGATAGGGTCATTTTTAATATTTAATTTTGCCTTTGGTGCACTTAAAATTTTTGAAAGGAAAAAATATCAATTCATTTTCCTGCAATAGATGCTTTTCCCCCCAATTTTCCTAGAATCGTTTATCATCAAAGACATCTTGAATTTTATATTTGACATGTTCTTTAAATTGATACATTTTGAGCACCAACCAAGAGGCAGACCTGTGAAACAACACATACATACGCTTGGTCCCTACAACCAGAGCACACACATAGCAGCAGGGACAAGCACAGAAATAGATCATTATCATAAACAGTGCAAAAAACTTTTTTAAAACCAAAATGGCCCCAGTATTTATAATAAAGTTTCCTATACTATTTAACAACAGCATAACCATAAAACTGAAAGAACATAAGCTTGAAATTGAGTTTTCTTTTAATTTCATTAATTTAAAAATAGTACTTATGTTTATTGTATGCTTGGTGTAGGTTATAACCTTCCTTTTTGAATACCAACTATGGGACAGGATATCAGTGATTAATGACAACTGGTTCATGTAAATATACTTTTCTTTCCCAATCTCTTAGAAATGTACCATTCATACAAATTGCCTCGGTGGGGGCCAACTTTGAATTTTAGTTTTACTGGCAATATTCAGGCCCTTTTGTGGTAATGTAGTGTGCCTAAAGTTCATATACTAACTTACTGCTTGTGTCTTATCATAAAATTTGAGTCAAAGAATATTAGAGCCAAAAAAGAAGAATGTCCAATTTCTTCATTTTATAGAAAAAGAGGTTGAAGTATCATTAAACTACTTCCCCTGAATCACACAAACAGTGGATTAGAACTTAATCTGTCTGTGATAAAGAAAATATATTCTTGGTACTCATTAGTGGTTTCTTTGAAGTAAATATCAGCGATGTAATATAGCTCAAGCATTTATAGGGTAATACACAGGAAATCACTTAATTCATGGAATGTTTTTTCTCCTACTTCATTTGTTACATTGAATAAATACACCAAAAATTTTTTTCTCCTTTACATCCCAACAGAAGCTAGAACCTTAAAAATGATGATTAAAAAATAAGCATGGATAATAGAATCTGTCACCATTTCTCATCCAGACAAACCTCAATATGTTAATCCTTGGTAACCTGATCACCAGCTCAATTAATCCTTGGAGTGCCATGGAAGTTCCGCGGCTACTCCTGACTCCATTATGGCATCCTGGACTGTGTGCCTTGTTCAACATCACACGCCAGCAGAAAATAACAGGCACATGTCTGATTTTTTCCTTTTTTCTCTCCAGCTACATTTTTTCCTTTTAGGGTGAAAATTTGTAGCTGCACTGAAATTGCCTGCTGATGTATTTTGGTTTAGAAGTGACCTCCTGAAAAATCAGAATAGCAAGCTGTGCCTTTATAAATAAGGTCTATGATTTTATACTGCAGCCAATTCTAAACTTAGATCTTTACAAAATTAAAATATGACCTAGCTACCTGCTGATCCTAATGCATACATAGTGTTTTATTTCAGAGAATGAAAGGAAAAAGGCTAACTAGTCACTGATCATGACTGAGCTCTCTTGCTGTGATATTCTGTCTGCAGTCATTATTAATGGGTAATTTTACATTTGGTCTATTTCTAGATCATTTAAATAGCCTTTCATATTTTAAAGATCAAGCTCATTTCTGTTTCAGTGAGGAAAGGCAATTTGACTCATTTTTTACCTTCTATATTATACATCTTTTTACTTTCTAAATCGGTGACAGTCTCTGCTTTAAAAATAGAAAATGGTACAGCATTTCTGACCCATCCCCCACACCGCGTCTACCAGCCCTGCTCCAGTGTTTCTGAATAGAGTTCAGTGTGGAAGCTGTTTCGAGTCAGCACACAGGAATCTTTGTCTGAAAGGAAGGAAGAGTAGGTAGAAATCCAGATGCTAATATTTCTTCGGGGTAGAGCACTTGTCCTTATGATACCTGATTGTCACTGACAGAAACGTCAACCAAACTATGTCTGCATATATTGCTGGTGAAGCCAACTGCGTTAAACAGATTCTCACAAAAAGAAGGCTAGTGAGGATAGAGGAGTGTTCTTCTAAGCGAAAAGCTAGTTGGGCTATTCTGACCAGTCAAGGTTAGTATAGCAACCAATGCAAATCTGTTGATGTACTGAGATAAATTATTTTGAGCTGTTTTTGCAAATACTAACTGTAAACTGGGGTTGCTTTCCAGAATGTGGGCTCTGAAGCATATGTGTGGCATGGCAAGATATTGCATTGTATTTTCAGCTTTAAGTGTATGAAAAATGCATCTGCTGACTCATTTTTTTGATTGTTTATTAAAGATAACTGTTAACTTTTAGATTCTGTGTGCTTTACCCCTCTGCTTCAGCAGGTGTTTCTAAGTTGGTGTGCAAATAGAAAAAGACTATTATGCAGGAAAAGGCCACTTGCAGGCAGGATGGAAATTTTAAATCATGTAAATTAGAGCACCAACTTTGATTTAGGGGGAAATGTGAATAGTACAACTTCCTCAAGGTGGTCTGACACAAAGTTATTAATTTTAATAAAACACAATTATGGTATAACGGAGAATGAGCCCACTACCAAAAGAGATATGGGAGGGAATTATTTTTTAAAAAGAAAACTATATTAGCATAACTTTTAGTAGAACACTAGTATGGTCCCTGAAAAACTTAAATTAGAAATGCAGATTTAGAAGTAAAATAATCTTCACTCCTTCCAAAATCATCACAGTTCTATTTACAGTGTAACTTGCAGTTTGAAGAATATTACTTACATGTGATTCTAAATTTTAAAAATAAAGAAATCATGTTTTTAGGTACAAATATTATTTCTTTAAAAAGTTAAAAAAGCAAGTGCATTCTCCTCTTTCCCAAACATCTTGCGTTTTTGTTACTTCTTAATAGTATAATTAACTATAAAATTGAGAAAATATGAGCTTGAATGAAAAATACTTGAAAACAAAGGAAACAATTCATTGTGTATTTACTATGTGCCACGCACTGTGCTAGGTGCTGGAAAGCAGGAACAAATAGTCATATCACTCGCCTGGCCCTCAAGTCCCAAAGGAATATAGAAAATCGTTATAAAAATAAACAGAATCCTGATTTTTGTAAATGAAGATTAAATTGCCAATCCATGCAGTAGAAGATATGGTAGGTACTAACAGGTATTAGCAACGATGATTTGTGGGAGATTATAAAAAGCAAAAAAATAAAAAATAAGTAAAAAAAAAAGGGAAATAAATTCACCTGAATCAGTTTCATATATCTTTAATGAAGAAAACAAAAGTTGAAAATAAGCTATGATATTATGTTCAAAATCCAATTTTGTGTAAAGACAATATATTTTATGCAATCTTTTTGAGATAATTTAAATATATTGAAAATATATAAGAAATGCTTTGATTAAAAAAAGTGAACTTTTAGCAGTTAAATTTAGTTTCAAAGTTTCCCAGCACCCAGTCTTTCTGAAAGTAATCTGAAGACATGTTTCAAAATTTTTAAAATTTACTTTAAGTAAATTACAGGCATATTCACAAATTATGGTGATTTTCTAAAACCAAAAGTTACTCAAATATTAGTTGGTAAGACATCAACTAACTAAGTAAATGCTAACTATACAATGAAATATACATCATAAAGTAATCATTTAAACTAATAGAATTATATTTGGTGACATAGAACAATCAAAAACATGGTATTGTTAAGTGAAAACAGATTAAAGGCAGTATGAATAGTATGCATCTTATTTTAAAAGATGTTTCTAAAAATGTTGGAAAGGACATCATCAAAATATTTGAAATGGTAATATTTGCAAATACGTATTGTGATTTTTTGTATTTCACAATTTTTATTTGATGTGAAAATGTCACTTTTACAACCAATAAGAAAATAGTTATTGTTGTTGTATCATATTTTGCCACTTTTTAGTATGCATACTGTTACATGAAGCTGTAGAAAGTAAAATTTCATAGTCCTTTTTAATTCTTAAAGTAATTCTTCACTTATTTGGTCAGTTAGTTATACTTCTTATGGAACCATTAAAGAGTATGAGACCAGTTAGTATACAACGAATTCTAGGGTAAAAGAGAAAATATTGTATCATAAAGCTTCATTTCTGGTGCATTAGGGAACACAACTGGCCTTCATTCCTCCCACTTCCTTCTAATAAATCTACTGGCAAAGACCATTTTATCCTTTGAAAAGAAGTTCAACATTTGTTGAATGCATGCCATATTAAAGCATGTGACTCACTCCTGAATGGAAGGAAACCAGCCAGGACCATCTTATTTCTCGAGATCATTTTACTTCTCCGGGCTATGGTCCTAGCATGAATCTAGAGACCATGTCTCAGAACCAGTTTGAAAATTTTTCTATTGCTTTCTGTCTCAGTCTTTATGTCTTTGTGGTTCCTTCTCTACCTTCCACTCTTCTCTCTCACGTTTCATTCTTTTTTATTCTTTCTCTTCTCTTTTTTATTCTGCTACTGTTTCTTGCTACACAGAAGCTTCGTTGACTTAGAAGAAACTATTTCAAGTTGTTTAGATTGCATAAGCTTCTATAAACTCCACAGGAAAGACAATGACATCAAAAACCTCAATAAATTACCTACCAACATGAAAAAGAGAATTGGAAAAAGGGACGATAATGTGAAAGGAGAAAAAATGTTGTTTGGGGAAACATGCAAAACAATTTAGATTAAGAAGGGACTCTGAAAAATGGGAGGTTCTGTGAAATTGATACTAGAAAATAAAACAAAGAAGACCTAATCCTTATTATAGATAATATTTAACTACAAGATAAGATTGTTAGACTATATTTCATTGGGAACCATTAAAGCTTTTGAGCCTAAAGGTAATAAGGATATAGAGGATGAGCATGAAAGCTTGTAGTGGGACCTGCCTGTCAAAGGAGAGAGTGTCTTTTTCTGATTCTCTAAATGGTCTTATATCAATGATCTTGGATCCCAAGTGTTTTGGGATATTTAATTCAGCAACAGTAACAAGCAAGAATAGTGGGTAGGAACTGGTGTTAAGAATCAATTTAGGATGTTATCACCAAATTGAACTAAAATGGAAGCAGATCATATATACTTGTAGGTCTTGATAAAGACTGGATTATACTCTGGTGAGAAGGGAAGCCCATGGAGTCCTTCTGACTTTAAAAGAATTGCTTTGATTCATAAAGGTTTAGCACAGACTGTTTAAAAGTTGTGGATGGAAACACACTGACCACTTCAGAGCTGGTTGTAAAAAGTTAAGTGAGAATAATGGTGGCATGGACCAGAGTTGAGATATAGTCAAACTTTGGATTATTTGAACAGTAAAAATGAAAGGGTTAATTGTGGCCAGACTGCAGAATGTGAGAAACAGAGAATATTAATGATTATGAAAAGGATTTTTGGCCCTGAAACACCTGGATGAGTATACTTAGCATTTGCTGATACAGAGGTTTTAATACTATCATGTCAAGAGTTCAGTTTGGACATGTGTTATGGCTTGTGTTTAGATGTTCCCCCAGTGCTACATGTGGTTATAGGTGGGGGTTTTTCAGAAGTGTCTGGATCTAGAATGTGTAATGCTGGAATTTATTCATGGTGCAGTGCTAGGATCAAGAGCCCTAGGATTAAGGGTATGAGTGCAATCCACTCTAAATAATCTGGATGAGATAAAAGGGATTGATAAAAAGGATGCTATTAACATCCCTGTTGCTTTTGCTACCTTGTGCCCACCATGAACTGTTGCCTCTCTGGCGTATGCTACTCTGCCTTGGAGCCAGCTAGGGACTGAAACTTCAGTGAACTATAAGCCAAATAAATCTTTTCTTCTTTAACTTTGAGTGTCAGGTATTTTATCTCCCCAAGAGAAACGTAACTAAGACAACATGTTAGATTGAATTGTGTACTTAAATATCCAACTGGAGAAGCTAAATATGCAAATGGAAACAAAAATCTTGGATTCAGAGAAAAGAACTGACCTGGAGATATAAAACCAGGGTAATCCACATATTGATAACATCTATATTCATGGGACTAGAAGAGATCTCGTGAGACTGAGCATAGGTAGATGTGATAAGTGAGTTCAGGATGAAGAGGATGGGTAGGGAAAGAGATGAAAAAGGAATTTCCTGACCATTGATAACTATCTCCCTTCAAATATATATATATATATATATATATATATATATATATATATATATATATTCTTATTAATGGATAGAAAGTGTTTCTTAGAAAATTATTATGCTTAAGTATAAAATCATGGGATTTAGCTCAGTGGCACAAGAGCCTGCCTGGCAAGTGTGAGGTTGTGAGTTTGATCCCTGGTACCAAAAAAAAAAAAGTTTAAGATCATATGATTACTGCTAAGTGATGGGAGTGGGACTAATGACCCTTTTTAAGAAAACAAAGAAGCAAAAGAGAAATAGCTGGTTGTAAGAGGAAAATAAATTTGCTTTTAGAAGTGTGTTGAGAAATCAGCAAAATATGTAGATGAATACTCTGAAGTAGATTTTAAATGGCTGGACTAAAATTTGTGGAAAACATCAAAGTAGAGTTAGATTATAAAGTTATCTATGTGGGCATGATGATAATTGTCTTGAATATTTGACATTGCCTATTTATTTGTAGCTCCTGCAGACTTTGGGCAAGAGGCATAATATGAAATAAACCTCTGTAATCCTAAATAAGTTGTTCTTCCTTCTATTTATATGTATATAAAAGTTTATGAGGAATACTTGTGAAGGTAATTGTTTGGAATGTGTTTGTATTTGTGATATTTTAGATGTGTTGAGTACAATGCTAAGTAATATATTTACATAAACTACAATCCTATGAGGTAGACAGAATTACTTTTGCCTTTATAGTTGAGAAAACTGAGGGTGGATAAATGCCAAAGAACACATAACTGATAAGTATCTACCATAGAATTAGATTTCAGATCTGTCTAATGATCAGGTTATCATCCTCTGCTCACTGCACCAATGATGAATGCTGGTTAATGGGGAGGACTCAGTGGCCTTCCAGCAGTATTTTTTGGAAAATGAGCTTAGGCCTATTTTCCCTGAATTTTGAATATTCATGGGAGAAAGCAGCATCTTCATTTGTTGAAAATTTAATTCTTTCTCTTGAGAAATCACATCTTTTTTTTTTTACTTACTTTTTTTCTTCTGCTTACCTTTATATTATCCACTTATGAAATAATCAAGGCTTGTAGAAGATGAACAATAAGAAATTAATTAGAGTCAGTTGTACTGTATGTGCTGATTCCATGTATCACCCTGGAGAAACCAAGGCACCACTAAAGCTGGTGCCTTCAGATGTGGAGTAGCATATTTTGAAGAAGTTTTCAGAGATGCGATAGGAATGGAAGGACAAGGACAGTCTTAGTCCTGGAAGATTCATTTTGACAACATACTCTTTTCCCCTCTTAAGTTCGTTCTCAAGGATTTCTGTGGCTCTGTCAATCTGGTTGTTTGAAAGCCTGCAATGACCACAAGTGGATACTGACAATTTCTTTGGAAACTTGTGAATATGGAAGGGCCAAATGTTGCATGGCCTGAAGCTCATACAATGCATATTTGGGGAATTTTTTAAAAAAACAAGATACACAATTAGATAAAGTCTTAGAATGTATCCATGAAAGTTAGGGGTCCTGAGTTGAAGTTGCATTGGCTTCATAATCAATTTCCTTCCGTGGTGAAGAGGGCAGTTCATTTAATATTTCATGGCTAAGGGAGGTATAAATGATAGCAATATTTTTCAGTTAAATGAAAATTTTATATAAAATGTCACTGTTTCTCATCTCTTCATAACTCCTCATGAGAGATAAATGTCATCTCTTCCTATTTCAGTAACACTACAACAAAAGTGGGTGTGACCAAGTGGTGAGAGTCCACTGAACCACAGCCAAGTTAGCTCTCAGTTCTCATTTGGTGGTGTGAACACTGGAAAGAGGCAAAAGTGTTCCAAATGGTGAAGTGGTTTCACCACACCCATGGAGAGAGGTGGAAATGCAATGCTTTTATTTCACTACATGGAGTATCCTGTAAGAAGAAAGATAAATAATTTAAGACCAGCAATTTTTCAAAGAGGGGCAATCAGTAAGAAAGGGAATTTTGAAAATAAATCAGATTTTCAAAAGCTGCTTTTCTTTTTGGAGTGAATGATCATATTACAAGGAGCTCAGAGTGCTTTAAAATGGCCGAACAGAAGTAGCAAATGACAAGTGACTTTTTAAATGTTGATTTAAAAAAAGATGAGTCGGATTTACCTCAACAGTGGCTGGCTTGAAGTTCCATGGGGAGATGGTGACTTAGGTATGATATAGACACTTATAAAACTGTATGTATCTTAAAATGTGAATGTTTTTGCTCTAGCAATGTGATATTGACAAGGCAGGGCAAGTTCTCCCCTTGTAAATTATATACCAGATGTCTGGTAGTGTTTCTAAATATAGGCAGAGTCACCTCCTGTGTAGCTTCAAAGACTGAAATAGTCAGCATTTGATTCGCATGCTGAAAGCCACAGATATTTTTTAAAACAATTTCACACTGAATAATTTATCCTAAACAGTTAAATTGAACAGTTTTCTAAGTAGGGGTTTTGTTGTGTTTATCCTAATCAGAGTCTAACACTGTTGCAAAATTACTAAATAATCGTGTGTGGAGATACATTTTGTTTGAGCTTGACAAAGCTTATAAAGCTGATATAAAGTACATTCATATAAAGATCATATATTTAATATTGTACTATTTGAATAGAAGATTGTAATTGCTAAATTTTGGATCTTGAAATGGAGAAAAGGGAGGGATAACGACTTCAAAACGGAAGTTGGAATCTGATCCAGTATCTTTAGATTCTCATGTTACCAGATTAATTGCAGATAGTCTCAGAATTTATAAGAATGGATTTTCTTGGGAGTTAGGCAAGCAGAATTCAGAACAAAAGATTTTGTTTTCCATTGGAGGCCATGCATGTTCTATAAATTACTACTTTCAGAGATTGATATAGGTTTATTTCTTATAAATTCTTTCAGAAAAAATGTAGCAATAAGTCTTTATTTTGGCTCTTACATGTTTGCTTTCTAAATGAGAAAACCCCCCTCCCCACCTTTGAAATACTAGTAAATAGTTTTAAAACTGTTCAAAGATTAAAACAATCATTGTGATGAACAAACACATTAGAATGCAATGGATGAGAGCTGGCTGGGAGGCATATCAAGTAGCCCTCACTTGCAAATGTGGTTAGTTTTGTTTCGCCTTTAAGGTCTTCATGCTAGGCTAGAAAGAAATGGGTTCAAAATAAACCCCAAAGACCATTTTTCCAGGCTTTTGCCAGCTCTAACATTTGGCTAATTGTCATGTTATCTGTTAACAATGGAAACAGGCTGTGATAATGAGTCACCATTCTATAATTCAGTATTTATCTTATAGAATACATTAAAGACCATAAAATGTATTATCATATACAGGAAAGGAAAACTTGCTGATTACAAATATTGCAAGTGATTATTAAAGTTGAAATACATTTTATGCATTGATTATTTAAAGTTTTATTAATTTGCTACTGCTCTGTTGATTAAACTGAATATAGTACTTTCAGGTATGTAAACTATTTGGAAAGTTAGTATTACAACTTTTGTATTTTCTTCATTAAATATTTACCCTGGAGTTCTCCCAAATTTCACTCTACAAATAGATTTTTAGTAATAAAAAAACCCTACATGTGTATGATTCATAAATCATCAGATTTTTATCTTAAGACCTGTAGTTCAAATATGATCAGTCATCCAAAGAATGTTTATGATGATGAATTCTGTGTTTTATTTATTAAAGCATAATGTTTCAGTTTCTTTTGTTGTTGTTTTCTTTTGTCTTTTCCCCAGTTTTAAAAGTTTTATTAGTACATGTTTGCATTATCTAATGATTACATTGTGGGGAGTTGGTACATATATATAAAACACCTTCCTGCTTTTAACTTCCATTTTCTTGCAAATTATTACTTTGCTATCATATTTTCTCCTGTCTACAAATATTTATTGATGTTCATTATTAATTGTGCTTTGGAAATACAATAGCATTGTTAAACACTGCAGAGAAATCACACACAAAATCCTGTATCAGTAATTGTTACAGAAGAAAATTCAAAGAATTGAGTGTCTGAATTGCTATTTTTCTAGATAAGCAAGAAATAAAGCAAGGTGGACACTTTAAACACTACCTGGATACACTGTATTGTTTATACTTTAAATCATTCTGAAAACTAAGTATGATTATATATCTAGCGCTTAGATTATTATTATGCACATATACGCTGTCCAACATAAATTGTCATAAGGCATTACTCATAAATCAGCAATAAAGAGAAGACATACTCCACTCTCCTTTAAGATTTGTATTTTCAAAAAAATTCTATATCACACATAAAAACATTGATGATTGCTAGTTGACTTCTGCCTCGTGCACCAGTTCACTTGGATGTTTCATTACTGTGTGATGTGTGCCCTGCATTTTATTCAGTGGAATCATTTGCATGTCACTTAAGGTGCTCTGGCAAAGTTCTCTGTTAAGAACATAACAAAGAATCATAGGTAGAATCATGTATAGAAATTTTTAAAGATTTGAAAAGTAGAAATTATGAGATGGTTTCCAAAGTATAGCATTCCACTGCAGCTGTATTTCCAATAATGTCCTTAATGTATTTAGACAAATTTTAGATACGCTTTTCATAAAACATATGTTTCTGATTAACAGCTAACTGGCTTTATGAAAACTGAACTAGAATTATTCAGCAGTTTTGAAACATTTTGATTTATTGTATCGTACAGATTTAAAATGGAGGAAGAGGCAGTGGAGAGAGAGGCAGATATTAACAACTCAATCGTAATACATTGGGAAGATTTTCATTCTAATCAGTATTGCTTTTCTTTTTCAGCCTTTAAACAAACTGCTCTTTTAATAACTTTAAAACTCTCATGTCCAGTAAATTGACCCAATAGTGTTGGTCCTGCTTAAATTACTATAGAGGAAAATTAGTGTATTCCAACTAAAACGACTTTGGTTATCACAGGATGGAGGGATGGAAGAAAGAAGGTTGTGTCTCTGGGTGGTAGTTGGGTGCCTAGAGGAGAGAAAAAGAGGATTGTTGTTCAAGGGATCGATTTTTCTGGTGGCGGGTGTGCAAAGACATGAGAAAAGGAAAAAAGGAAAGCGTGGAGAAGAAGCATGGCAGATCAGTGTGGAATCACCAGGGCACAGGGATGGAAGTGCTCGGTGCTAATGCCCAACCACACCAGGCAGATGGAGAATTAGTAGTCTATGAATGAACCCACAGCACCAGACCCTGTGCCCTTTCCAACCCATGGGGCCCCTTTTTCAGGGCCCACCCAGCTTACTGCACATTTAAGACTTGGGGCTCAGCTGTAACTGTCCTTGGAAATATGTTGCAATCGCTTTAACTCATGACCAGGGCAGGATCAGGTGGTGACAACAAGAAAGACAACAAGGTTAGACTAGGTACGTGGAGAGGTAGGTGAGTGTTCTGGCAGCTATGACTGCTAAGGATTAAAAAAAATTGCTTTGTTTTCTCTGAAAAAGTCTTAAACATAGGTATTATTTGGCATTGGTTTTATTTTGGTTTTGTTGGATCTTATGCCCTTAGTCCTCCTCTTCTTTGGAGGATAACTCAGTAGGGACAGTAGTAAGTCAGGAGTAGATTTGTTGCAGAGCGTTATGGTATTCTATACTTGGAAACTGCTCATCTAGGTCCTTCAGAACAGAGTCAAATTTCCTGGCTATGGATCACCTTTTTGAATGCTGAACATGAATAATTCATGTTACATAGGAATTGATTTAGCCTATTAAGGTTCACTTTGATTCACAAATTTTATTTCTTTTCTTCTTTCATTTTTACTTTTTTCTTTTCTCGGTTTTTCTTTTTCTTTTTGTTTTGGTTCTCATTTTCATAGGTTCCTGGGCAGATCGATCACCACTACATGAAGCCGCAAGTCAAGGCCGTCTTCTTGCACTGAGAACATTATTATCACAGGTAAAATATTACACATAGCTTAACATATGTCCCTTCCCCTGAACATAAAACATTGTCAAAGCAAATCAATTAAAAAATAATATGATTGCTTAAGTTTTAGTGCTGCATTTTCATTTTATGTCACATATGGCAGGTCAATAATTTCTGATTTATCTTTCAAATTCCTTTATAAATACTTTGATATAATTCTATATCTAAGTATTTCAGACTTCTCACACAGTATATTTATTAATTGATACACATCTTTTAAGTAATTAATAATTTTTGTATTATTTATTTAATTGTAAACATGCTTAACTATTTTTCAGTTGCATATCTAATTGCAGACTTAGTTTAGTCAAATAATACCCAAAAGGGGTAATCAGATAAGATGCCAAAACAATCTATTTTACATTATGATAATCTATTATATACAGAACTATGAGGCATTACCTTCGAAGGTGATGAAACGCTCATTTCAATACATGCTTGCTCATCAGACTCAGCAGAGGAAAACTGAAAAACATAACCTCCTTGCTGAAACAGATATTAGTCCAACTTGGGCCCAATGCATTTAATTTTTAAGCTTCATTGGACTCATATGCACACACGCTTCTGAATGTCACTTCACCAATGTCACTTCACCAATCCCAAGGACAGAAAAGTTTTCTCAGATGGCTATGAGAAAGAATAAGTTGAGTCCCTTGGTTTAGACGGTCCCACCTAGGACTGAGGAGACTGGATCCTGGGTTGGCACTTGAGGTGACCCACAGGCTATCTGAGCTATATTTTCTCCTTTGTAAAATGAGAAGAGATGTTCCCCCAGAGCTGTTTAGTTCCGTGACAACCATGTGACTGTTTTGTTTCTCTCATCTCTTGATGATGGAAGGGAAGAAACCTATAAAAAGGTCAGTAATTTCAAAGGGTAATCCCAGGAGAGCTCTTTGAGAGGACAGCAGTCCTAGGGTATTCCTCAGCGTGTGTCTCCTACCCTTGGACTCTGGCTGGAAAGACTGAGAACTGCCCAAGAGCCTGTTGTGAAAGGGAACCTCTGTCCCTCACAGGCTTCTGTTGTCTTGTCATTTGCTATACAGCAGGCTGGGGCAGCTTCCAACTCTGCCTGCTGGCCACAGCCTAAAACCCCGGCAAGGATAAAGGATCTTGAAAATTTCCACTTGGTACTGGAAAAGATTTGGTGTGATTATTTTAGTGTCTGTTTGATGATTCTTCATATCCATTGTGGTATTAGAGATTATTGTAATTTGAAATGTGTTAGGAGGGCTTTGGCCTTGAAGTTCTTCCTATTACAATAGTGCTTGGTGTGACTATCAATAGAAAATGAATTATTAATGATGCTGAGAAGGCAAAGAATCTCACACACTGTAGTCTGTTATTGTGAGTTTAGTTGGAATATAATGAAAAGGCTTTTACTTAGGTTTGATTGAATGATAAAATAAAACCTAACATTTTCTATGTGCTGGGCACTGTAGTAATAACTGTGTTACATGCATCGTCTCAGTAATTCTTATGATAATCCTAACATGTACTGGTTAAGAAATATGTTCAAATTGCAATGGTTATTGCATAATGGATCCAGAACTTTAAACCTAAATCTGATTCTGTAGTCAGAATTCTTAACCTTACCATATAATTTAACCATGTCGATTCAGTGACAGAAATTTACAAAGCAGTTTACCAAAGTTTATTTTTTTCTCCACCCTAGACCAACTTATAATTATATGTCCTCAATCAAAGCAAATGACTTAATCTATAAACACTGTTTAGTGTTACAAATAACAACAAAATAAAGACACCTCCCACAAAAAAAAATTAAGAAAGCAAAATTTAGAGAACATACCAGAATCATTGAACAAAATACTTAAGATATTAGATTGAGGCAGGAGTGTGCTACAAAAATGGGATGAAGGAGTTTTTGTTATTATTGTTTTATTTGTACCATTTATGATCAACAGTGTGAAAATTTCAATACTTGGGCTCTTGCAAAGATGGTGGACCGGTAGGTAGCAGGAGAGAGACCCTCTCTGAGAGAGACAGCTTAAATGCCAGAATAAAACACCCTGGAGAGACCCAAACAGAGAGAGATGGACTCTCACAACCCACGAAGAAACTGAAGTGCAAAAAAACCACTCGAATATGAGGTCCTGGGGCTACCATAAGAGAAGTTAAGATCAGTGAACACAGCGCACTCCTTGAGCCACCTAAATCCCTGCAGGAGACCTGACAAAGCGATCTGAGCCAAAGTGACTGGCTTGAGCCACTGGGGCGCGGAGCTGAACAGCCCTGAGTGTGGCTCGCTTGGACCGGTCCTGCACGAGACCCACCCGGAGGCACTGTGAATTCGCACCACAGCCACGCTGAAGTTGGAGGTCGGGGATCCCAGCAGTTTTTGGGGACAGGCATCAACACGTTGTGAGTGATGGGAATAAGACCCTCCCACGGAAAAGGGAAAACTGACTGGACGACATATTGTATCTGGGCAGGACAGCCCTAACTCCATAAGGAAGTGGCTTCAGCTGGTTGCTCCCCTTGCCGAGCGGATTGGTGGAATCCGCTTGGACTAGGCCGTGCCCCTGGCTGGGACCCAGTGAGTAGCTACAAATTAATTCCCTGAGATTGGCACACACTGACGCAGTGAAGGCCTGCAAAGGTTGACTGGCGCATAGGGGAGGAGCCAGCGCACACTGCCTGTGCCTGAACTTTAATCTCTGGTAACCGACTGAAGAGGGCAAAAGCTCCTAGCCTGCACCCTCTAGAGGAGCCTTAACCAACAAGAAAAGGGTCTGAGAATTATACTGTACACTTATATGGAAGGAACCAAAAACATGACGAAAGGGAGAAATAAGAAAAAACCCAGCCCCCAACCCTGAGAACATTGATCCAGGAGAGGTAAATACAAAAGAGATTGAGGGCAGCAAAAATGCAACATCAAACACACCATTAGCGGACATAAAGCGATATATTCAGGACCGTGTAAGTGGGACCAAAACTGAAATATTAATTCAAATTAAACAAGAGATAAGTAGATTAATAAAAGAAAGGCTGGGCACCTCTCAAGAAGACACAGACAGAAGAATGGAGGAACACAAAAGGCAAGAAAAATTTAATGAAGAATTCAGAAAAAACCTAGAATTCATGAAGCAGATTCAAAGAGATTATCAGGAAACTAAAGACTTCATAGAAAGCTGACAAAACTGCTTGAAAGAAACCAAAGATAGACTATCAAAAATTGAACACAGGCTTGCAATGTGTGATCATGAAAGGGAAGATCTCTTAAAAATAACAAGGGAGCAGCAGTAAAGATACAAAGATTGGAAGATGACAAGAGGATCTATAACTTAAGAATAAAGCATGTGAATGAAGAAGCAGGACTCAAAACAGAGGAATTTCAATGGATATTCACAGAAATTATTAAGGAAAATTTCCCAAGCATAGAAAAAGAAAATGATTTGCAGATGTGTGAAGCATACAGAACTCCAGCCACCTACAACCCAAACAGAGCTACACCCAGACACATAATAATCAAGATCCCAGAAATT